>JANHGB010010302.1:15000-27389 GCA_026283785.1 Coracopsis vasa
GACAAATGAGGACTCAGTGAAACACAAGTCCGCAGTATGAGCCCCGAGCCGTGTCAGGGACACCCAATGGCCCCAGCTACCGGCTACCTTGCTTGGCCACAGCTTTCCAGCCTTGGCAGGCACCAAATTTGCTGAGCAAATCTTGTGTCACCTTTGACTGGTGGTTCTAATGGTCCTAAGTCCTGGGACTCTGAGATAGTGAACAGGCTTTGGGCATGGTGGGAACAGGGTGGAAAAACAAGAGTAAAGAGAGTTTTCAGGGAGAAAAAAGGGGAAAAAAGGAAAGAATTCGGTGAAATGAGAAAAGGAGAAAGATGCTGAAGAAGATAGATCAGCAAAAAAGTGTTCCAAATGTCAGCTGTGAGGGTAAAGGACCAGATCAAAAGAAGACAGACAAGGAAGCCCGCAGCAGAAAAGAAAGACAGGATGAAAAAACCAAGAAGAACTAAGGATAAGGACATAACATCTTTTGTGTATAAAATAATTTGAGGCCTTAAGGAAGACAAGGCAAGGATGCAGCAGAGCATGGAGCACAATAGGGGCCACAAGGCAGTGGGAAAAATAAGATGGCAATAGGTGGACAAAAATACAACAGAAAAATCTCCTGTTTTCAGAAAGAGGAAAACCAGACAATCTGATATTCGGATACCACAATTACCAGAGCCTTAGATATGTCTAAAAGAGAGATCAAGACAATGTTTTTCTCCATCGGGACTCTCTCATTAATAATAGAAGGGGAATTTCTTTTTAAGCATGACGTTAGTCACCTTTCCTTCTGCTCGCGCAGGCAGGTGGTACCAAGACATGGGGTGCACTGGGAGCATCCAGCTCTCCTCCGTGCCCCCGAGGAATGCACATGAGGCTCTGAGCTCTTCTGGTGCCCAAACAAAGAAGATATCATACCTGACTGCGTTACAAAATGCTCTTGCCTCTAGCAAATACCCTTCCCACAGTGAAACTGGGGCTAAGTAGCACCAATGCTCCAGCAGAAGCTGGCCAAAGGGGTTGCAACAGCTCTGGGACAGTTCCCCTGGTGATCATGGGGAAGAAAGAAAGTAGCATTGCTTCACCAAAAACCTGCTGTTTTCCTCGGGCTGAAGCAAGCTGGGAAGACTCCAGCAACATGCGTAGACTGAGCAGCTGAAAGATAGCCTGGGTTCATGGGAGCACTTTTGTATCTCACCCTCCTGCACAAACACCTTTCACAGCCTCTGTGCATTTCTGGGGTATCACAAGAATCAGCTCACAATTTCCTTTGTTCAAGTCACATGAAAATTGGTGTGAAGCATAGAGGAGAAAGGAGTAAGGCTGATTTTAAGCATTCAGAAACACTACAGCTGTGCAGATAAGGGCATGTAAATGTGCAAGTGTTTTTATTCTCAACAAATTGATCATTAGCCACTGTATTAAATAAAAATCTACCATGCTGGGCCTGATTGCAGTGGTGACAAACAGGCATATTTCTAATCTATGTCAGAGTATTAACAAAATCTTTCCATGCCCCTAATGCTCCATGCACATACATGGAGCACCAAAACCAGGACAGAAATTGATCTTCCACATCTGTCTTGGACTACATTAACATGTTATGCACCATTATCCATACAACTGACAAAAATATATCCTGTATTGTAGCACAAATATGACCTCAATAACATATTTAAAATCAGCATCCTCATTACATATCAAGCTGGTCTTCATGAGAACAAGCTGCTGGTTTCACAAGGCATTTTCGATGGAAATGTGCTCTGAAGAGGGAAGCTGTGGGAGTCTGTCAAGCAAGCAGTAAACTCAGGTTTGAAGCGTGGCATTTCCTGATGGAGATCCTTAATTACAACAACAGAATAGATTGTGTGGAGGAGGAACTTTTACAGCGCATTAAAGAAAGGAGTGATATGTGGTACAGCTGTCTGGATTTCCTTGGAAATATGAAGCCGTATCATTTATTAATTATGCTGAGGTAACTGGGAAGAAATTTAAATATAGAAGTACCACCTGAAACTAGTAATTGGTTGGAATGCTATCACCCCCCCTTACTCTGCTGCTGTAGAAATTACCAACATTCCACTTCATTTCCCATGACACTAAACACTTGGAATATGGTTCCACATCTTAATATTATTGAAAGATGTAGTGACATTATGAAAAAACCTTATGCTGATCTCTCTTGGAGAGTAGGCAACACTAGCTGTGTCTCCTTAAATATGAAGGCTCCTTATGTTAGCATCTGTGCAATGTGGAGGTTCTGCTGCACAAAGCTCCCTCAAAATCATTCTTTCCCTCATGCTTTTGTTCTGTGATTGACCGGTCAAAATAAGGAATCTGTGGCTATCACTGTTTCTCAGCCTGTGAGATGAGCTTCTGGACTCCAGAGTTGTAGGCAAACATATATAAATATAAACCAAAACAGTGTAAACCTGATCTGGCATAGCACGATATTGAACAAAATGTGGGAATAACACTCAATTAAGTCTGACGGTCAGCTGGAAAGGGTGAGCATATACATGACACAAAAATTCCAGAATATTTGGATATAGTCTTTGGATATAGGGAAGCAAGGATGAATAGGGAAAATCCTCTCCTAAAACCTCACCTGGAAATACCCTGACCGATGCTACACTGAGAGGTGCCTCCATCAACTTTGCTATTACACAGAGCTGGATGAGCCCCCAGGCTGGGAAATGACAGTGCAAGAAGCAGCTCTTCATCCATCATATATTGGCCATTGAATTGATATGGAAATTCCCACTGAGGAATTTATTCCACAGCAAAACTTTGTTTGATGGATCAAAGTTGGAAAGCAGCTACCACTGCTAGGTTATGACTTTCTTTTGAATAGAAAATTTCAGTTCTTAGTGCAACATATTTCTCTAGCTGTCTATGCAACACCTGCATTCATTAAAATAGAATGCTGTAGGTCTTAAACACCTAGAATTAAATTGTAAAAACAAAGTAAATTCAAGGTTAGATATGTTATTCCAGCATTATAATCCTGTGGGATGCAGATACTTGAGAGATGTCTGAACATCCTAGATTATATATCCAGCCCCACTCAAAAGGTACAACAGGGCTGGCCAACAGGTATAAGAGCATGAGACAGGATAAATCACACTTTCTCACACTTCATTCAAAGACTTATAAAAGATGTATATATATATATATTACTATCTATTTTACAAGACAAATATCAAGGTTATTCCGGTGGCTCCCTGACCCATTATTTTTTCTTGAAAACATAAAAAATGATTCCTCAAGAACCACCAAGCCAGGCAGTGTTGGAAACATGCTTCAGAGTGCTTGTGAAAGGTAAGTTCCTTAGAAGTTTGACTTGGCATTCTTCAATTACTTGTCTAATTATTCTTCCATTATTTAGGCAGTGAGCCAAAGGTTTCCTGGGTGCTAGGAAGTTAATAGGGGAGATGAAGCAAGATTGTGAGGCCGTGTCAGCACATGTTCATTAAAGCCCGATTTCTTCAGCATTAAACTTACTGCTCCAATAATGTACTTCGTATTTGACGATGAAAAATATGCAAGAATAATTATTTACAATATTTCCTAACCAGATTTTTTTTGGATGTTTATTCAGAGTTATTAAAAAAATGGACAAATTCAGTGGGAAATCTACAGAAAAGAATGCCATGTCTCCTGTTCATTGCTAGAAGGAAATTAAGGAGTTTCCGAAAGCTTGCCAGTAATCCCCACTGCTTTCTAGCATTCAGCACTGGATATATATAATTACATATGAAAAAATTACATTTGAAGAAAGTTATTTCAGTTGCAAAGCCAACTGCTTGAAAGTTAGGAAATGCCATTTTTACAATTGCCCATGCAATCCTGATTCTTCCCACTTATGTATCCAACCTCTAATATTGAAAAAGAGGCAATGGGAAAATATTACGTGATTATGTAGTTAAAGATTGTAGTGTAATGCATATGCTCATGGGAGCAGAAATAAGGTTGCAGACATGTGTAACCGTAAATCTGGCATTCCTTAACATACAGATCTTGCCTATGCAAACTAAATAACTTCCTCTTAACATAATTTTTATGTCATTTCCTGTTTTGTTTAGTTTCTAAGGAAATCTATAAAACAAATCAACTTGGGCAGAGCTATCTAAAAGAATGAATTTCTTCAGCCCAGGTCCTAGGCTTTGTTTTTCTCTGTCTCTCGTGCTTGCCCACCTTCTTTTCATAGAAAGATGGAAACCTTCCCACCCTGGGAGGCACCTGGGGTGTTCAGGAATGCTGGGGCACAATGCAGGTGTTAGGGTGATGCTGGACCCCATGACTTACCAATGTCCAGCCCCAGGGTTAGGGTCAACAATTTAGGCATTTAACCAAAACCCACCTGCAACCCAGGAGCCACGGGAGGGAAATGGGGCTTTTTAAAACACAGTTTATAGCTCTGTTAAACCTGAAAGTCACTTTGTGGGACCCAGAAAAGGCACTTTTCTGGCCTGAAGGCTTCCTCCCTGCCAGGTTTCGGGAGTCTGCTGCAAACCATGAAGCTGCTGGAGGTTATCCAAAACCAACCAAACCCAAAACCCTAGGAATCTCCCCCAGATTGAAGGGCTGGGACATCACAAGGGGGTACAACAGCTCTCCTGTGATGTTTTAAAGTTGGAGGAGTTTGCCATTGGCAATAGAGGGAGAAGAAACAGGTCCCCTCTGAATTTCCAGCGCCAGGAGTTGCCCTGTGCTGCCGGCAGCAGCCACCAAAGGCATAGCCTCAACCCAGCCTTCACCCAGGTGCTGCCACTGGAATGGGATGGGGCATCAGGGGATGAGCAGAAGGAAAAAAATCCATTGTAGATATTGGAAACTAATTTAAATCCTACTTGGCAAATCTGCTTATTTAATATGTTCATTTAAATTCATTTCACAGTCAAGGAAAATGAGATTTAAAGAAAATATATATTTATTCATGCAAGTTGCAAGCAAAATAAATCCAGTAGCTTCCCCACCCACCCTAAACTCAGTACTGAGAAACCTGAGCCGCATTCAGCATTAAAAGCAAAAATCTATATTTATATACTTATTTTTAATAGTGGGCTTAACTAAAGCAGGATTTCATGGTTCACCAATAAACAACCTTTTAAAAAAACTTTCCCATTAAAAGTATGAAGGGAAAAAGAGAAAGAAAAAAGGTAGCCAAATCTGCAGTATGTTTTACAGCATATCAGGCATATATCCAACCTCAAAGAATTTTTATTAACCTCTCACTGCTTACAAATTCAGGAATATTCCCCCAAATCAGAGTTCACAGTCCAGCATCAGAAGCTGTCGAACATCTTAACACAACTGAAGGCTACAGACAGTCCTTGGTGCTCTACCTGCAGGGTATTTGGAGGTATGTCCATCTCCCCATGAGAGCTATAAAGGGGAGGAACTTTGGTTTGCATGTCTTGCATTTCTTAGTGCATGGTGGGGTTATTCAGAGGCAGAGTCTTTTGTCCCATGTCCCTGCTTAAATCTGCAGAGAATTAACAAAGGATTTGGCCCTGAACTTTATTTGGCAAGTAGCTACTTTCCATGCAATATACTACCAAGAGAAACCGTCCTTACCAGAATATCTCCTGAATCAGAAACTTTTCTCCTGAGCATTGAAGTGGCTTTTCCACACAATACTGGCAACCTGTCTTGCACGTTATTTCATGTGTTTTATGCTATTTGTTTTCCCACATATTACCCTGCTTTAAACCGTGGCTATGAAGAGGCTAATGGGCATCCCGTGTCTGTGGGACACAGCAGAGCAAGGGCACATATGCCTGATCTCTGCAGCAGCCCGCACTGCTGGGCTCGGATGCTAAAGGCTGAGCATTATTGCTGGAGGACTCTGCTCCAACTTGGGTATTGTCAACAGCTTTGACGTGCAGGTCCTCAGGAAGGTCATTAGAAGTAAACACAAGCATACCCACAAACCAGAAGCCTACAATGAAAGAAAATTGCACTGTGTTAACTAAAAGCTGTTGTAGAAACCGCAAACCATGTGCAAGTGATTAGATTATGTTTCACAACAGCCTGATTCTGAACTAATTCTGTGGGGCACTCATCATGCTAAAAGGCACCTCACCCGTCTTTAATCGTGATGTAAATGGGAGCCTTGGCTGAGAAAGGGCAGCAGGGTCGTGTATAGCACCATGCAATGACCCACACATGAGCCTCACCCGCTCCTTCAAACCCCACTAACAACTACTGCTCCAAAACCTCCCAGCCTCACAGTTGTAAAGCAGATGTAGAGCCAACAGCTGCCAACATGTCAGGAACACCTACCAGCTCCTAAAACACCTGCTCCAAAATATCTGCTCTCTGCAATTAAATATTTAGATGATGCTTCATTTATGAAAATTGGATTTTTAGAAGTAGGACCAGCTTAATTATTATACTAAAATATGAAAATGATAGTATATTATTAGAAACATATTTTTCTTGCAAAACTCTGTTTGTGATCTAGCCAGGAAAAGAAAAAAAAAAAAGAAAAGTTATGAAATAGACTTTTTATAGTAGGTGTTAATTCTGAATAATTAGGATTAGGCACTGGGGATTTGCAACCCAAATAAAAATTACCTAATTAACCCTTATATTGGCCCTAGCAGAGAAGCCAAATAGTTCAGCAATAAAAAAATGAGGAAGGAAAAAAACAACCCCAGCTCTCCACACACATAAGTGAATATCTAATAGTCTAAAACCAATATGGGGTTTAAAAACACCCCCTGGAAAATATTTACAGACCTGACAAGGGCCATCTCAGACAGCTGGGATTTGGATTTGCCATGACGTGATCAATACAACCCAGACATTTTATGATCACACTCCCACTTAGGAAATGTGAAATCATCTCGAGTCCTTTATTCTTAACACTCTCCTAATGCTGCTGCTGCCTTCTCTAATTTCTTTTTATAGAGATTCTTGCTTGGGTTATTTTTCTCTCATGTTTTCACAATTATCCCATGGCATGTCCAAGATGTCCCATGCACTCATGGGAGAAAGACCTTGCAGCCTCTTGTCCAACACCCCAGCCAGGAGGGACACACAACAGCTGGGGCTAATGCCTCATCAGCTCCTTTGGAAGTCCAGCCCTGGGCATCAGCCCATCAGAGCTGCATTGGATTCATGCCCAAGAGCCAAGACAACCATCTCTCCCTGCAAAAGTCCTCCAAAAGAAACCCTGGGCAGCAGAAAACCATAATGGGGAAAAAAAAGGGAGGTTCTCCCTAAAGGGCCACAAGCAAGGGTGCCTTGCTGGAGTGGAAAGCAGTTTTCTTCCTTGGTTAAGGACAAGGATAGATACTACAGACTCATGCAAACACAATGCTGAAGAAGACCTCCAGTTCATTTCTGTACCCAATGTATAATATTCAATACATAAATCCAAGGTAAAAATACTCTGCTCCAGTTCCATATGTTTTAAAGCTTCTTGTATTTTCATTTTCTAGACAGACTTGGCAGACTGTAGAAATATGAGCTAGCACTTGAGCTGAAACAAGAACTGGTCAAAGTTTGAGGCTGCTAGGGTTTGAGATGCATGCAAAATCAAGTTAGATCCCTGTAGATACAATCATATTCTATGAGTTAAGGAAACATGGTGACGTCTGTCCAGCTTTTCACAACAACAGGTGAAACATGCCAAACAGGTCCCAGATTGCTGCAAAAATGTGGCATCAGCCTCACTCAGTATGTGCAAATTCTCCTTTTACTTGCTTATGGAAGGATATGTACTGTTACTTAAATTACCAGTATAACAGCATGATGCTATTGACAATCTAAATTAATTTTGTGGGATCACTGAACACTGAATGATGCTGGCATAAGTGAGATGAAGTTTCAGATATAAAGAGCTTCATTAGACTAATATTTAGCCAACAGTAATTACCACCCTTATTAAGAGCTAGCTGAAATATTGGTGAGTGTTTATAGACTTATGCAACATACATGAGCATTGATACAGTCAGAAACAAAACAAAGTATAAACTTTCTAATCTCTTTTATAGGTTCTTCTCACTTGAGAATCCATGAATTTCTCTGTTTAAATAACTTCAGATATCTAAAGTTTAGGTCAGAATAATATATACAACAATTTATTTAGTGAACACTTGCTGTCTTAACATTACAGAATTCCCTTCTATCTTCCTCTTGTTTAAACCCAGGCTCTGACACATCTCTCTGTGAAGGATATACAAGGGGGGCAGCACCATCATGGACTTGTCCTCTACCCTGAAGTGGGGTAGCCCTCTACTACAGGTATATCTCATGGAGGTGCAGGAGGGATTTCATGCTGGGACCACCCAGTCCCCCAGTGAGATCACTGCAGGCCACATTCTGCCTCCCAGGAAAACAGGGATTTTGCTCAAGGTTTATAGATTCAATCAAACCTCCTTGAGTAATTCCCATGGAAGAGTTCTATGTACATGATGCTGAAGCCTTATTTTTTCAAGTTTTCTTTTCCCCTGCCGTACACATTAAATATATAATTTGATTTCAGCTCATTTAATTTTAAAATGAATTTAATCTTAAGAAAACCCACCAAACCCACCCATATGAGTGGTCCCAGTTCAGTACAACTGGGCAGGTGAATCTCATCTGCAAAGCAGAGCCCTGTCATTGACCTGAGTTTCCCCTCCTTCTGTGCACGTAGGCACCAGGACCACTGAATGCTGTCCCCAAAATACTGTCCCCAACAGAAGGAAAAAGTCTCCAAAATCCAAGTCCCCAGAAGCACCGCAGTGCCCAGCATGATAAACAGGGCTCCACTTTCCTCTGCTGGCAAGTTGCCTCCTACAACGTAGGCTGGATTTCCTTCTTTTAAAATCTGGAAACAATATAAATGGGAGATAACTTGCAATCCTTAATGCTTTCCATCCTCTTTGCAAAATCTTTTTATAATGCTCAAATAGTTGGCTTCCAGTGATGATATTATAATGATCCTGGGGAGTACTGAGAAACTGAGAGTAAATTCAAGTCAAATACATTTTAGAAAATTAATACAATATCACAGCCCTTATATTGAATAATTTTCATTACAGGATATAATTCTCTTACTGGGGAAGAGCAATAACATGGTGATTGTTGATGTTGCCAGTGCTCTTTTGTATTTCTTTTTTAAATCTGCAATACTTAGGCATTAAATTGTGCCGTTATAGTTGCTCGGCAACCATAACTTCTGCATACGCACCTCCCATGGTTTTGTAGCAACAACAATCTTATGATAACAAGGAGATGGGTATCTTTTTTTGCGATCAAGATTCTTCTTGATATGTAAATTTATGCAACGTTTTTATGTATTATGTATGGAAAAAATTAAAATAATTATTTCATTTGAGTAACAAGCCCTAAGTGTTGATTTCGGTTTTAGAATTGCAGGAATGGACCTGCTGAAAAATTGATACCAATAAACAGAAGAAATCCACTGGCATATAGTAAAACAATTATGTTCTCTTTGGAACACCTGCTATTTACATATTTCAACTGTGAGATACAAAACAGGAGTAGGGAGAGGATTCATGGTTCGTGGTTTTGAGTTTTGAAGAGTAAATGGCTATTTCAGACAAAAAGAAAAAAAGCAGAAAACTAAGATAAAATAGACTCAAAGTATATTCAGTGCCTGCAGAGCAGGTCAAAGTTAACCCTCTCAAGAGAAACCTGATCCTCCTGGGCACATCTCCAGGACTCAGTGCAGGAGACCACTCTGACATACAATTCCACTTGAAGGTTTGGAACCTGATAGAAACTTGGGCACCTCAGAGCAAGAGGAAGATGTACCTAGGTGCTACTTGTCCTTATGGAGAGCAAGCACATGTCCTAATGCAGTGGGGAGAGGTTCAAAGAATAAAAACCCCAAACCTCTCAGCTTTTAACAAATGTTTATGATTTATGACTCTCTGGATTGAAGAGGAATTTACTTGTGGAAATGCTATGGTTATCGGATGTTGTAACTCATCAAGACCTTCTTGAGAAGTCCCAATCCTGAATGGATTTCTGTCTGAAATACATATGCCCACCATTTATATTTTGCCTCACTTGAAGAGTGCCTGAGACCCAAGTCCATGGCAAGGGGCAATGGCAGA
Source organism: Coracopsis vasa (assembly GCA_026283785.1). NCBI lineage: Eukaryota > Metazoa > Chordata > Aves > Psittaciformes > Psittacidae > Coracopsis > Coracopsis vasa. The sequence goes on from JANHGB010010302.1 coordinate 25,065, forward strand.
GCTGCTTGGCGCAGGGCTTTGCTAAGGGACAGGGCAGAAGCCCTTAGTGTCATGGCCACCACCAACATCACTGGTGGGCTCAGCCCAGCACATGTGCCCAGCAAAGTCTCAACTTTGGTCATCCAGCCCCAGGGAAGCAGGGAGAAGACTGGGACTGTGGCAGAGATCCTGCAGATAAAGGTGTGGGAGAACACAAAACAAACATGAAAGATGTTTCAAACTGTGCAGGATGTTTCTCTAGCACAAGCTGTCCAAGTGTCCCATCCACTCATGAAAAACCTTTTCTAATGTGTTCAGATTGCTGAGCATTCACACTCTCCTCCTCTATGGAAACCAGTGGGAGCAGCCCAGTAACTCCAGTGGATAGCACACAGACAGCAAAAATCTGAACTGCCTACAGCTTAGTTCTCATGTTCTATAAGGACAAAATACTCTACATTGAATTGAAGCAAATTATATGAATTTGCTTGAAAATTTTTCTGTGACTTTCAATGTCTTTTGGTCAGGGGTATTTTGGTTTTTGGTCTTCAGAATGGTCCTACACTCATAGCACATTTAATTTTATTCTTATCCTCTGTACAAAGAGAATAAAAAACTAAATAAAGACATTATTAGACCATCCTGTAAGAATACCAGTGGACCAAAATGATTCCCTTCTTAATTGTTTTAATTAAGGAAAGAGCAAAATTATCTACATTTCTCTTTCAATCACTATAGCGAAAAAACAACTTGATATTGCATGCTGAATTTGGATGAATCTGTTATCGGGCAATACCTCTGAATTATCTAAATCATTTAAAGTAATAACAGAAGTTTTATTCTTTCCAGCTAGAATAGACTCCAACTTTTCACACAAACACTGGGTGAGGATTTGCTTTATTTTCTCCTTTGACATCCCTTTCTTGTTTGAACCAGATTTCTCCACCACAAACACAATTTAGTTTCTTCTTTCTTGGTGTCTGGGATATAACAGACAAATTCATGTGGCACTGCAGAAGCAGGAGCTGCTATGTAGATCAAAGAGGCAATTTTCCCTGGTTTATCTCTCCCTAACCAGGATACCTTCCAACTTCTGGAAAGTCTTGTGAGTACCTGAACATCATGTGTCTTGATTAAGCTACAAATACTCTAAATTGAGCCTCCTGCTTTGCGGACACTGTTGTTGAGTGCTAACATCCCATACCTGCACAGCACAACCCATGCTGGTCTGACAGCATTTGCATCAAACCATGCTGCTCTAAGAAATGCACTTTTCTACTGCCCTGGGGCCACCAAAAAGATTTATCTGCCAACCATCAAGACTGTAAATAGAAAACACAAAGAAATCCCCCCATGCTTCTTTGAGCAATGGCTTTTTTGAGCAATAGAAACAAAGCTCCTGCTGATGGCAGCCTCCTGGTCCTCCACCAGGACACTGATGTGCATCGTTCCCAGTCACCTGGAAGAAGCCCTCCCTTGCCCATTCCACAATGCTAGCCAGAGCTGAAAGTGTTTAGAAAAGCACTTTAACTCAGATGTTCCATCAGAAGTGGCAATGAAGGGAAGCTGTCACATCACTGCAATGCACTAAATATTTCCCCAAGGACATTATGGTCCAGGTTCCAAATATAATTAGGAGAAATTTCAAACACTCCTTTAGATTACGTATAGAGTAACATGCAGTACTGACATAACTATAGAGAACATTTTTTAAAGTCTTTAATCATCAAGACATATTTTGTCTTCTTTACTTATAGGTCATTTCTTTGACAGAATAAATTACCATTAGCCTCTTAGTTTAAATGTAAAATTTAGCAGAACTATAGTGTCACTGCTCTCTGTGTTCTTTCGTTCAGTATTTCTCTTTCATTAAAGCTGCCTTTGAAATCTTTTACCCTCTACTATATCTGAAGCCCAGTGAGGACACTGTAATTTCTGAACCCCTGTCTGTGCTAAAGGAAAATGTGGAGGCTTAGGTTCCCACATTGTTTGGGGTTTTTCCCTTTTTTTTTTTTATAGGATGTGAAGATCACTGACTTCTGGCACACAACAAGGAGGGAGAAGACAGCCAGAACACAAGATGTGCTGGGAGATATTCAATGCAAGCTATGCGTTTTCTTAGAGCATAATTCTTCTCTCAATATGCAAGAAACAAGACCAAATACCTCTGCTCTGGATCCAGGCTGAAAGAGCTGGGCTGGTTCAGCCTGAAGAAGAGAAGGCTCCTTGAGGGGAGACCTTAGAGCAGCTCCAGAGCCTAACCCTTTAGGGAAACCTGGAGAGGGGCTTTGGACAAGGGCCTGTAGGGACAGGCCAAGGGGAATGGCTTTAACCTGCCAGAGGGGA
>JANHGB010010305.1:10960-25276 GCA_026283785.1 Coracopsis vasa
TCTACCTCAGGTAAGCTCTTTGTGCATGTATTTATCTTACGTTTCCATTTGGTTTTCTTCATGGATTTTGAACTGATAAGCAGTTGTCAGCTTCTGTTCCGAGCTGTCATTCCAGTGGCCAGTGGGAGAGCAAGTGAAACTTTGATGCTTCATCATTTTTGTTTAATGATTCTGATCTTTACAATTTCTCAGCTCTGCCAAAGATACAAATCATAGAAATGAAGTGAACTGTGTCAATCTTCTCTGATAATCTACAGTGGAGATGGCTTATGTCACCTGCTTTTATGAAGCATTTTGAAAGCTCACTTCTATGTAGCTTGCCCACATAGCGTGGCAGAAAACATCTCTCAGCAGCTTACAGAGGAGCACTTTGAAAACCCCAACAGGTAGAAATGAAAGATTGTTTGGATGTGTTTGGAAATACGCTCAACTCACATCTAGATAGAAGGACGATCAGAAAAAGGTGAAAGGTAAGAGAAATCCAAATAAGGTGGCTGTTACCATTTTACATTGGTCATACTCCTTGTACTCTCAGATTACACAGGAGTGTGCAGGCACATGCTTCAAGTGTTGGCAGAATTATTTGGGTCACTGTTCTGTGAAGGACAGCAGATCTTTCTGTATTTCAAATAGAATTGTTTTGGCAGTTGGGGATCCAGGTGCCAGATTTATTCAAGTGGAGTAAATACAGCCAGGTTTCAGCAATGGCCCAGCATATAAAGAAGCATTTAGCTGGAAGTCTAGCATGGGAATGGCAGGAGAGGTCTGTGCCAGTTTCTTATTTTCCATCTCAGTAGAAACAAGTTGGCTGACACAGCTGTATTTATAAAATCCCACTCAATGTAGAGAACAGTTACTGGCATGGAATGCTCGTTGGAAGATCTTGTTTATGTGTGCTGCTCATGTGCATGCAGGAAGTGTCTGAAGAGCTTGATATCCCAGGTGGAGCTCTGGCAGCCCTGAGAAATTCATATGCATAAGAGCTCTTGTCAAAAAAAGCCTGCAGTAAGTTTCTGAAAGTCAGCAAAAGGGGGAATTTACTAGAAATACGGATTTAGGTGCTTATCTTCCCCAAAAGTGATGCTGCTACTTAATGGGATACTTTATTTTGACTGATTGGGTACAAGGTAGTAAAAGTAGTGTTAAAATCAGAAGTAGTATTAATTACTGAAGTCCACTTTCAGGATGTGTGTAAGAAATTCGGAGTGTCTTGCTGCCATGTACCTCTAATTGACATAGTGTGGAGATTGTTTAGTGGAAAACCCTGAAGTGCTTAAAGTACTGTATTTTCCACAGGTAGTAAGCTGGGCTGGGGGGCAGAAGCTGTTCCAGCTTTGTTGCTGCCCAGTGACAGAACTGGCAGCCTTCAGGGTCTTTAGTGCAAGAACAGAGACATCCTGATGACCCCTGTAAGAAGTGTTTGCCCAAGGCACACAAGCTCTGTGTGTGTAAGCTTTGCAGAGCTGGTTGGTACTCAGACTGTGGATTAACAACATCCCTCTGTTCTTCAGTCTTGTGTTTGTAGTGTTGCACTAGAAGACCTCATCCAGCATGTTTTTTCCTCTGCATGCTGCTGTTTAAAAGTGGTCCTGCTGTCTTCATGAATGTGTTCTCCAGGTTCCCCAATGCGTTAAATGAAATGGCTTAATTGATTTCAGTTTGTAATGCTTGTGTTTGGCTTTATCAGAGTTACCCTTTCCAGCTACAACTGTTATTTACTTCAGAATTACCTTTGAGTTTTGCAGTACAAAGCAATGACAACAACAGAAATCAATTTGAAAGTAGTTGTTGCAGACCCTGTTTCTCTGAGACATGAAATACAGTGACTAATGTTTTTCTCACAGACATCTCACAGCTACCTCAGTACTTCCCCCCACCCAATCCTACGACATTTGCTGCTCATCTTCTGAAATCTGGCACTTGTTTCTAAGCCTGAGAAGAGCATCCAAAAGTCAAGTGTGATACTTAGGAACCCTCTTAGGAACCAGCTGGCCTGCTGGTCCCCATAATGATTTCTGTATTCCTTTGTTACATGTTCGTGTCATGTGCTGGAGTTGTCAGTACTGCGAACTCTCTCGCTAAATGACCAGACACCGTAAATTCCAGCAATCAAAAGCAAGCTCCTCTTTCACATTTGGATCAAGTGCACAAGGTTTGATGGCATAACCAAACATGCCACATCTTTGAGGCCATCTTGTGTTCTGTCTCTGGTAAGTCTGTTCTGTCTTCAGTAAGTCTGTAATATCCCTTCTCCAGCTCTTTGGCAGTGGACTTGGCCATTGCTCGCATTCTTTTTCTCTTTGACAGCTTATAGCTTTCCAATTTCATCCTCAACTACAGTTTCAGCTGTTCAGCGCTAACAAGTCATTGTCTGTCTCTTGAGCTCTAGGCTAAACTAAGGATCTTTGCTGCTTTCAGTGATGTGTGGGTATGTAGCCTGCAGCTTTGGGGCCCCACCAGACTTGAGGAAGAGTCAGAAGCTGTGAAAGCCTTAGGGTTTTAATCTAAACACACACATACGTATTACGTATCAGTAATATCTTCATCAATACATTATTATGGGATATCCTTAAGTAAATGAAGAGAATGCACAGTCAGTTACAGTAGAAATAGCTGGGTGTAGCTGTTTCTGTAAGTATGAGGAACAATGCCATGTCTATTGGCAAAACTCAACTTGAATTACACCATCTCCTTTTTATACCAAGTCTTTCCAACACTGAGTTGTCGTGCATACATTTCATTATGTTGTAGGTCTGTTAAGCATAGTTATTCCAATAAAGGTGATACCTGAGTTGGACTCACTACAAAAATGTGGTGGATTTACTATACTAATAGTTTGCAGTAAGTGAAGGCCTCTTAGATAAATGGATGCATTTCTGAGCATGGTAGTGTTAAAAAGGCTGCTGTGGCCAGACAACAAAGCAACACTGAAAGCCAGGGGAAGATTTAGTGAGTACCTTCTGGAGAAAAGACTGCTGAAAGGAAGAGCAGAGGTGCAGCGGGCAGGGAGCATGGAGCTGAAATCTGTTGGAAGGAAAGCAGAACCTCACTTAAATGCCTCAACATCTGGCACTCTAGTGGAAACCATTAATAAGTTGTCATATCTTTGCGTTCACCTGAGCTCATGAAGAGAAAGAAGCTGGGTTATGATTATGCATTGAAAACAATGATGCAGATCACATCCCCCTGCTTGTTGCAAGGATGGTATGCTGTTCTTTTTCCAGGTGGAAAAGATTCCAGAGAACCAAATATGACAGTGTCATGAATCTTAACTGCTTATTTCAGTCTCCTTTTATAGGCAGATGGACCCTTGGAGTTAAAAAAATAGCTGTAAGTTGGCAGCAGCAAGCTTGACTGTGTGAAGCAGCAAGCTTGACTGTGTGGGTTTGTGAATATGCGTAATCCTGTCTCCAAGCTCAGTCAGGAAAGCTGGGGGACAGATGCCAGCAGTGTTATATCCTAGAAAGGGAAAAAAAGGAACCCAAAAAACTGTGTGGGATGCTGTGGATTTTTTTCCCTTTGAGCTGCATGATGTAGAAATGAGGCCTGTAGAGCCCAGGCAGGGCTCACCTTCAAAGTGAACAGAACAACAGAACCAGATGTTTGCCAGATGTTTGAAAATGGCTCTTGCAGTCACTTTCCTGCTTTGCAAATAACCAGAGGTCTGAAATGGCTACATTGAAGTGGGTTTTCTTCCAAGCATGACAAACCCAGTGAGACTTTTACAGGGGTGCTGGTGTGCAAGAGCTGTTTGTGAAGTAGCTTTGGGCTATAAAAGACAGTTCTTTAATTATATAGGGAGAAATCTTTTGGGAAAGAAGATAAAAGGCTTGGGGGGGGACCTGAAGAAAAGAAATACTGTAGTAGCCAGTTGGCTGAGAGAGAATTGACACCATATTTGTGATAAACAATGTATCATTGAAAACTGAAATGTCCTTAAGAAGTTTTATGTGTCTGCACCATTGCACTTCAAGAGCTGAACATATTTTCCATATCAAGTAGACTCTTGCAGGTAGAAAGATGGGTTTAATTTTGAATGGAGTTTAAACACTTCAAAGATTTAAAAGCTTTGGAGACAGTTTGCTTGAAAACTGTTGAAGAACACCTTGAAGCATATAGATGAGCAGGGACAGATCTACCCAGGGCAGCAGAACTGAGATACCAGAGGAGGACTGCAAACAGAGAGACAGAAAGTTGATGGCCTTTTGCAAAGGATTAGGACTGTTCTCTGAAAAGAATTAAGATACCTGCTAGGTATGTATATGGCCTTTTCAACAAGGAAATAAGCCAAGATGACCTCTTGCATACATGCTACTAATGATGAAGGTTTTTTACTCAAGTTCCTTCTGTTAAGAAATTAGGCTGTTATCCTTACTGCTATTTTAATTTAAAACTATATACTTAGATGGCTAAAAGTATTGCTGCTTCAAAGCAAGGAAGAGATGCATCAGTTTCCAGGCTTTCTTCTTCAAAGTCTTTCCTGGTATTCCTCATTTACCCATAAAACTTCACCCTTCCAGTGAGTTTGGTTTTGGTCAAGCGAGCAGATTTATGTGACAGTCAGCCCTGGTGTGCTCCTAATGAATCTGCATGTTGTGGAAGGCTGAGAAGACAGTGGGATAAGTGAATCCACTCTGAAAGAGGGATACAGGATCTGAATTTTGAGTCTCAGGGTTACAGTACCAGCATAAATATAGCTACCAAGCAGCATAACAGATTCCTTTCACACAGTGACTGAAGCTCTGACAGGCACAAAGTCAGTGTTTTTCTTCATTCCCATTTATATATATCTTGGGATATTTTTAAGGGACTATGCTCCTGTGATTTATTGAGCTTTCTTTGGAAGCTCAGTTGCATAAACCTGAGCCCTGAGCAGGACTTCATGCAGATGTGCAGTGGACAATAGAAATGCCATAGAATTGACTTTGAAGATAGAGGCCCCTGGAGTGAGGGACAGTGACTTAAATGAATGTAGGACATTCTGCTCTCACAAACAGTGAAGTCTGTGTTCTAAGCATTATGGATATAAAAATAGTTGCCCAAGGAAAGTTGTTTTTCTGAGGAACTCTGCTCTTATGAGGGCCTTTAAAGCTGTCTCTGCTATTGTACTAATGCCAGTGACAGGGCTCTGAAATGCAGAAACTGCATGAATTACCCTGTGGGGATGGTGCTGCTACCTTAGGAATCTATTTTTAGCCATCACTAATCTTTATATTTGCAAACATAAATGATCTTATTTTAAAGATACAGTGATGATTTGACTTGTTCTGGTCATTTGCTCAAAACCATGACTTTTCTTAAAGTAAAGGTACTTTACTTAACCCGAGCAACTTCAGATACACACAGAATGGGATTTTACACATGTTGGACAGAAATAAGAGAATCAAGCCACGACCAGAAAGATTCCAGAACTGCAAAGATGTTTTTGATTTGATCCTAACGTGTGAAGAAAGAGTCTATGATCAAGTAGTAGAAGGTAAGGACCTTGAACTGATAAACAAAGTTAACTTTGAGTGCTTCCCTCCCACCCCTCCTCCTCCTGGAGTACTTCACAAATCTGGAAAGATCTCTCTCCTCTGACTACTGCTGCTGAGCACCAGCAGGGACACGAGCTCGCCATTCACTGACGTAGAGTTTATGTACCAGAGAAGTGGTGGCTGAATACTTATTTCTCAAAGATACTGGTGTTGGCAGCTACACAGAATGTGTATGTGTGGCAGTTTTAAGGGATGGCATAAGGAAACAACAAGCATTTGGAGAAACTCAGATACAGTTTTGTTTGGAAAATGCTCATGGATCTAGCAAGTTGTATGTGATGAGCATTTTTCCACCCTGGGTTAATGGAGAAATGGAAGTCCAAGCTGTGTTCCTTATGCAATTTCCTTTCCCTTCTCTGCAGACTTGTGATCTACCAAGCAGTTTATCCACGACAAAATCTTCCTGTAGAGGTGGAGAAACTGTTCTTGAGTGTTCTTTACACTCTGTAAACATGCAGCAGCTTTGCCCTTATCAGAGTCAAAGCCAGATACACCAGAAGAATGTCAGGGTTTGGATTCTGCATGAAGACATTGCAGCAACCTTGATGTGAACTCACTGAAAATCATGGGGCTTCAGCAGTGATTCACCTCCTGGGCTTAGAAGCCTGTCTCTCTCTGGAAATACAGGCTTATGTGAGGTTTAAGGTGTTTCCTTCACTTTGAAAGTCCAACCAGCTGAACTAATACCATACACATTCTTTAAAAGGCTGTTATCTTGCCTTTTCAGTCCTTAGTGGTCACATCACAAGCAATAGAAAGCGCGATCCACTTGGGCTTCTGCAAGCTGAGCAATTAGTGTTCTGAATGTTTAAGTGGAGTGTTTGAAGTGTATTAGTAAGTTCTGAAGGCAGCTGCCCTGGTACTTGAATGGATCTTAAGTAAATCTCACGTAGAAAGCAGCTTTCACTCTAGTGTTTCAGGTGAATATCCTGAGGAAGGGAGGTGAAGAACAACCACTTGCTAATGTTCCAGTGGTGCGTCTCTCAACTTCATGGTAATGCCCAGTGGACCAATGAAAGGAAGAGCCTTGAGTGGTTCTTCATCTGAAGAAGGAAGATTTACATAATGTCTATGTACTTTTAAAGGACTACTCTATAAAATATGCCATTCCACCCAAAATTTTGCTGTTACATGTATTTTGTTTTCAAATAGATTTAAATTCCAGAGAGCAGGAGACATGTCAGCCAGTACATGTGATCAATGTGGACATTCAGGATAACCATGAGGAGGCAACGCTGGGTGCATTCCTTATCTGTGAGCTCTGCCAGTGTGTAAGTAGAGAGGACTCATTACCTACGGGTTCCTTGGACCCAGCTGACTGCACAGAGGTTGGGTTTGCTTAGTAATCTTTGAAGATGCTGCGTATTGCAAAAGTGAAGTAAAATCCTTGCCAAAAGGTGTAAGTTCCCAAATTCTTCAGGTTATTTTTGAAGCTGTTGTGCAAACAGAGGAACTGTGACCAAGTTCGTGGCTTCCAAAGTGGGTTCTGTGTGTGTGTGCGTTCAAACCAAAGCACTGACGAACAGCAGTATCACAGAGCACTGTGTGTAACCATTGCACAGGTTGAGCCTGTACTCGAAACACTGTTTATGGGAAAAACAGTGTTTCAAAAGCAGTTGTGATACGTGGGGTTTAAACAGAGTTGCATTCTGAATCATGATACACTTGGAAAAACATCCTATGTAGGTGTATTTTGTAGTACCACTCTGTTGCATGTATGATGTGGAAGAGAAAAATGGTGCCTTCTGTTATCCTCATTCAGGGGCCTAGTCCTTGAAGACTGAAATTAAGCTGCACTCAAAGCAGTTGATATAACTGTCAGGAGACCAGAGGAAGGATCTGAGTCCTTTTACAGCGTGCAAGTTGCTGAGTTCACCTGTTCCAGTGTGGCAACGGGCTTTGGTTTTTTTTACTCTAGCCTGTTTGATCTATTCTGGTCTTAAATCCCTTCCAGATTCAAAAAGCCTAAAAGGGTTCAAGGACTTGCAATTTTAACCATCTGTTCAGTGTGCTTGTAGCTATTCTGAAGCTTCCATTTGTTACCTAGCGAGGATGAATGTTGCCTACTCAACAAAGTACTAGTTAAGTGCCAGTTCAGTGGGTTGGAGGAGGAAGGATATGCAGATAAACATAATGCAGAATATATGTATATTTGGGAATCTCACTAAAGCACCCAGTTTAGATTGCACAGTAAGCCACAAGCATTGAATTATTACAGTTTTCTAAGCTGCATCATGTCCTTGGAGTCTGGTTGCTTAGTATTTTTTTTCTTTTCTAGATACAGCACACAGAAGACATGGAAAATGAAATAGATGAGCTGTTACAGGAATTTGAAGAGAAAAGTGGAAGGACTTTTCTTCATACTGTCTGCTTTTATTAAAGCACATCTGTCTCTTAGGCCTTAATAGAGATGAGGGAAGCATGTGTTTCAAGTTCTGACTATACTGTATTTTCCTGGAAAATGACTATTGTTCTTTTTTTTTGGTTTAAAAGCTCCTTTTCAGTGTCTTTTTGTTTTGTTTCAGGTATTCTGTCACAGGGAGGCAGAGATACTGGTTGGCATTGTACATATGAGATGATTATACGCAAAGGCCACCTATTTAAAAATGCAAATCAAGTTTTTCTTTAAATCCTACTTTAGTTATTACGAAGTAGGGTTTTAATTATAAAGAGTATGTTTCTTGAATATTAAGTTTATAATGGATTTTTCCAGCCTACAAATTTATTTTATTTCAGTTGTGCTTTTTCTGTTTTTTATTTGAATGTGACAGAATGGCTGAATTACGTGAGGATCTGAATGGAACAATATAAAAATGAGTATCTGTATATTATTAAAGTTGGAAGCATCCAATAAAACTGAGAACGCTGGAAGTTTGTCTATTTTCAAAGCAGCAGCTAAGTGAGACTGTTGTCTGGGAGGTAAAACACAGTAGCTGAAGTAGCACAAGAATGCTTGTTCAGTGTCTTGGTAGTGACAAGAAGATCTTGATGGGATTCGAAAAACCCATACTTCATCCTGTGTTCAGAGAGGCTGGGTGTTTGGGCAGCTTCTAATGATTTCTGATCCTATATTGAACCAAAGTGAGCTGTTTTCTCTGTATGAGTTTTAGGGCACTACAAGGAAATCTTTGGGGATCTTCATTGCTTTTGAATTATTGTGTGGAAAATTAAGAAGACTGAGGCTGGGACTGTAGCAGTCATGGCCAATTGCGTAAATGCCTCCTATGAGGAAGGTGGGGAGAAATGGCAAAATCCACTGTCAATAGAAATAGTTTAGAGGGGTTTTTACTGTGTTATCTTTTGAATAGAACCATTTTCCTCCCATACAGCAACAGTAAATGTGCTTGTCACAGCTCCAACTCCAGAAACTGAGTATGTGTATACAGAGCAAGAGGTCAGATTTGTATTTAACTGATGGAAGTTAAAAGTGTAAACAAACCAAATCATTAGACATTCAAAATGTGAATGTTAAAATGTTACTGCTTACAGGCAAGAGCAGATCTTACAAGTTGTGTTAAAGGAACGTGTAAGTAACATGGAGCAGATGAGGTGTGTGTTCTCTTTAATACCTGGATATGCGAGGACAACTTTTTAAACATCGTGTTAAAAGTGAAGTAGCATGAACTTGGGTTTGAGCTCCTGGCTTCTCTCTCCCATTCTGTCACAGGCTTCTGACAGATCATATGAATCACTTAATTTACCTTAATTGTTGTGCACATGTAGGATGGTAATGTGAAGTATTTTGCCTCAATTTAGGGCAATGTCACCCATCTACGTGGACAACTGCTGTGTATGCAGTTAGTTATATGGCAATGCTGCTTAACCTCTCTCATTCAAATCTATTAAAAGGCATCTGCCTCACATCTGAAACTGCGGATCTGTATCTGAAAATACTTCTTTGCAGTTGCAAATCCTGGAGTCTGTTGAGTCAGGCCCCAAAGGAACCTTGTATGTCTCTCTGCCCCTGAGATCTGGGGGTTGGCTGTGGTTTCAGCTGCCTTGTGGGAAAACTTAGACCTCTGCCAGCTCAGCCTGTGTCCTGGACAATGTCCAGATGGTTTGTTGCATCATACTTGGGTCCCAGGAATGTTTAATATCCCTGAGTTACCTGTGCTGGTTTTCTTGTCTGTTAAAGATACCTAAAGCAGAAAATTTGTGTGGAATGAATGACTGGATTGGAGCAGTTAGGGGATGGGGAGCTCAAGCAGCAGCTGTGATAAGCTTTGCAGAGTTCATGTTTTCTGGATGGCTTGTCCTGTCCCATTTTGGTTCTGGAGACTCCGTATTTGAAGGATTTCATTCAGCCTCCTCTGCTTCTTCTCATTTGTCTGATGGCATTGCTTGTTTCCATGGGGATATTTACAGCCAAAGAAAGAAAACGATTCTCTAAGGACTGACTGCGTTAGTTGATCTCTTGAAAAAGACATTTCAAGCAAGAATGATACAGAGTATTTTGAGCAGTTTTCTTTCCCTATACAGTGTCAGTACTGAAGTCTACTCTGTGGCAAGGTGAGAGTTGGGGAGTGTTTGAAAATGTTTTCTGATTTCAACTTCATCCATCCTAAACAAAACTTCATTGTTATTTTACAGAAATGCAGTAAAAACCCAAACAGGATGTTTTAACCTGTGTATGTGGAGATTTACAGCAGTGTCCTTTCTATTGCATAAACTATACTTTTCATGTGTGTAATTGGCAGAGGATTGTGATTGCTCTAGTGCCAAGTAGGGATTCATTAGCAGAACTAAAGTTCACTGCATCTCCTCAACTGAAATGAGAAGTCTTGATCTAAAAACATGATGCAGCATACAGGATGTTACAGGCTTGTTCTTTCCATCCTAAATACTCTGTTCATAAGCAAAAACAAAGCTTGGAGCTGGTAATTTGTCATTTTGTTTATTTACCAGTATGTGGAAGGATGTTTGGATGGATGGATGGATGAATGGATGGACAAGCAAGTATTCTGAATGATCTACAGTCCAAAGCATTTCAAATGGCTGTGAGCAGAGCTACTTCACCTAAAGCTGTTGTTACTCTGACACATTACTTCTCGTTTAACTTACAGGTTAGTGAAAAATGTATGCATTTATATAGTGGCTTTGTCTCTATATGCTTCGTTTGTATTGAAATCTACAATGAAGCTCAGTTTATAAGGAGTTCTATGGGGTCCTACTGTTTTTTGGGAGAAATATATTTATACACACACATATATATATGTGGGTATAAAATAAAGTTATTTTCTGTGTCAAAAAGAAATTCCAAGAGAAACTTTGGTTTAAAGGAAATGGGGGAAAAGAATGTACTTTTCCTTTAAGAGTGGGGTGGCATATGTATGATGATGGTTGTTTATCCCTTCCTTGTAGATACAATGATACTCCTTTCGATGAGTATTAGTACTGAAAGATGATCCATTTCTTTTGAAGTCCTCTTAAAAGTCTTCTTAAGGCTTCTTTTGGCCGCCTTTCTGTCTAATGAATGAAGGAAAGCAATGAAGGGTTTAACACCTTGTGAATAGAGTGTGAGTATTCAGAACTTGGCTGTGATGGGAGATTGCTGCTGTAAATGAGTTTTCAGCTGTCAAGGCTGCTCTACCATTTCCCGTAAAGGTGGCTTTAAAATGGCAGCATTTCACTCATTTTTTGACTTTCTCTGAAAGGCCACGTTGATTAACAAACAAAGTGTGTTTGTAAGGTTTTGCTCTCTTGCTGCCACTTCCTGAGCGGGCAGATCTTTGCCAAGAACTTCCTGAGGTTTCCATCTCCCATTCCAGCCCTCTGCTGATCCTATCTGTTCAGTATAGAGCAGTGGAGCCCTGTTCACTTCTAGTTTGCAGCCTGTTTTTCTTTCACACAAATCACTCTTGACTTTGTGTCAGTTTTCTGTGTTTCTTGTCTTGCTTAAGACCTTCATAACACTCATGAACATTCTTTTGTCAGAGACATCAGAACGTCTTTAGGTTTATGTGAATAAAAAACCCTGGTGATTTAAGAGCACTGCTGGTGTCTTATCCCTGAAGTTCTCTGCTTATTGGCTTCCTTCACTTGCTGATAACACTCAGTGCACAAAGTGGTGCAGATAATGCAGTCAGGCTGCATGTGGTGAAGAAGAACATTCCTCCTAGGTTTTCATACTGCTGGATCTGACTGTGCAAAGATCAATGATCCCAGTTAGATTTCCCCAATGCAACAGCCTAATTAATTTGTTGCTAGGCAGATTACCCAGCTTCAACTACTACTCATACATGTAGGAGCTTAGGAGGAGGTATCAGTTAAGGACACACATAAATGTTTGTACCAGGAGCTGTGAAAAGAGCAGGGGAATAAAAAAGTGGAGTCTAGGGAGGGTATAGGACAGCTGAATGGGTTCTTGTGGAAGAAATGCTCTAGTTCTTGTGCAGACTCTAAATTCTGACCCCTGTGAGCACCTCAGAACTCCAGTTGAGATCTGTGCTCTCTTCAAGATGAAAATAGAGGGAATCAGTTCCTGTGACTTTGGCTTGTAATAATATTCCTACCTGGGCTGCATGCTGACAGTGCAAAACCCAACCTGAGATGGTTCCCATATAGGTGTCTCTGAACTTTTTTGTTGTCTTATTGCTGGGGCTTAAAAGATGTTTTATAAGAAGGGAAGGGTATGTTTACTGTCTGCCCTCAAACGCTAGAGGCTGGGTGACAGCACCAGGTCATTCTTGGGCTAGAACAAAGGAAAAAGGCAGGTGGACTACGGACTTGTCTGCTTGAGCATGGTGGTGACAGGACAACGTGGGACTTGAAGCTGAGCAGGAGCCAGAGGTAGCGTGGATGTGAATGCTTGTTTTCCAAAAGGAGCAGGTTACTTCTAGTGATGTTAAAGTGATTAGGAGCATGTTTAACTAAACGTGTTGTAAAGTATTGTGGTAGGAACCCAAAACTGTCTAAGCATCTGCTACACAGATATGTAATGTCACTTTGCTCGAGTACAGTCAGTCCCTGCTGCCTGTTTGCATTAGGTGGAAGTTCCCAGAGAAACTTTTCTCTCTTAGTTCCCTGAGACACTCAGATGTGCTGAACACCATGCACAGCCTCAGGTTGTTCTTGGGTCTCTAATTAGGCTGTGAGCAGCCCAGAGTTCACTGTGTGCTAGCCCTGAAGGGATTTCAATGTTGTTGTGGGTTTGTTTCTGCTGAACAAGGCAGACTTTAAGTACCTAAAGGGGCAGACAGGAACTCCAGAGAGGGATCTTTGTCAAGGACTGTAGTGATAGTACAGGGGGCAATGGGTTCAAACTGAAACAGCAGAGATTTAGGTTAAATATAAGGAAGAAATTCTTTATTATGAGAGGTTGAGACACTGGCACTGGTTGCCCAGAGAAGCTGTGGCTGCCCTATCCCTGGCAGTGTTCAAGGCCAGGCTGGACAGGGCTTGGAGCAAGCTGCTCTAGTGGATGTCCATGCCTGTGGCAGGGGTTGGGACTGGATGAGCTTTAAGGTCCCTTCCAACCCAAGCCACTCTGATTTTATGGTCCTATGACAAAACCTGTTGTTGATGCCCGAAGTTCAGCTGAGAGCTGACCCAGCTTAGTTTGTGGCAATGGCTGGAAGAGCAGAGACAGCTGATGAACTTCAGTTACACAAAATTCCTTGACACTTCCCTTCAGCTTGTCCATTCTCTCCTGTGACTTCATTTGGCTGTTACTTTAAAAATGCCTGTGTTTTCTACCACTGGCAGAGTAACCAGCTGCATTATCTCTGCATTACTGAGGTCTGCATTCAGGCAGTAGGGAACCATTCCCCAGCTCAGTCAGAAGTGACAGCAGCTCAGGGAAGAGGGAACCCTCAGGGGTTGGACAGGATCGTGGTGATGGGCACCTTCCCATCCCTGCTGCTCTTTGGCTTATCAAATGCTTCATATGTGTGGCTTCATTTAAGGAAAAAAGATCTGCACTGCAATCTGTGCTCTAATTTGAGGACACCATTTAGTGGTTTTAATTGTGTGACAGTATTTTGGTATTTTCAATACCCAGTAGTAGGTTAATGACTGCTCCTTGAAGAATGGAGTTTATATAACCCAAGTCATTACATAAGGCAGCTGGTTGTGGCCTGAGGAACAGAAGGAAAAACAAATACGTGAGGATGCAAAACCCAGAGCAAGCAAACTCCATGCTGATGACCCTGAGAAGCCTAAACTATAAATGTTACTTGAGTTCTAGCAAGGTGAAACTCACCTTGAGGAAGGCTGAGGACTTGGAGATAAAGGCACGACACGATAGCCATCAAGCTCT
Organism: Coracopsis vasa; assembly: GCA_026283785.1. Lineage (NCBI taxonomy): Eukaryota > Metazoa > Chordata > Aves > Psittaciformes > Psittacidae > Coracopsis > Coracopsis vasa. The sequence goes on from JANHGB010010305.1 coordinate 24,755, forward strand.
GTGCTACCACGCATTTCCCACGTGGTGGCTATGTGGTTTACATTAAAACAAACAGCAAACAAGCAAGCAGAAAGTTATTCCTGTGCTCTGTTATTTTTCCCAGAGCTCGGAACCATGGCCTGAGGTGGACTGACCCGGTGGTGAAATAAAACCATGGGAAAACCTCAAGCACAACCATTTGCCCAGACCTTAGATCTCAGGCTTGATAGGATGATGTGTGGGGTAGTTCTAGTTCAATCCCAAAAGTGAGTGGGTCTCCTGCATCCACATGACCCCAGCTATTCTTAGGGTGCTGAGATGTCCCAGGAGATGGTGGGCAGAGGTGGGAATCGTTCCTGTCTCTGATGCCAAGGAAGGGCCGGCCGCCCGCAGCCTTCCTTATGTGCCCCTTTGGGCATCTTCCTTGGGGCAAGCGGGTGCTCAGGCCCTGGGATGAGCAGAAGGGGCAAAGGCTGGAGCTCCCCCGGCGGGGCCGCGGCTCTCGGAGCGGGCAGCGGCTGCCGGAGGGAGCGCGGCAGCAAT
>JANHGB010010306.1:10307-21112 GCA_026283785.1 Coracopsis vasa
GATTCTATGATTCTATGGTGTTATTGATTGTTGTTATTGGACTGGATATTAGGAGGAATTTCTTCACAGAGAGATTAATCGGGTATTGGAACAGTCTTCCTAGGGAAGTGGAGGAATCGCTATCCCTGGAAATGTTCAAAAACCGCACAGATGAGGCCCTCAGTGATACGGTTTAGTGGTAGTCTTGGCAGTCCTGGGGTAATGGTTAGATTTGATGATCTTAAAGATCTTTTCCAACCTAGGTGATGCTATGATTCTATGATTATGCATACTTTTGTTAATAATTAAACAGGTGTCTTTCCTCTTAATTTTATCCAATTTTTTGTTCTATAGAAGGGATTTGAAATGAATGGGGCTATTAATGGCAGTGGCTGTTCAGTAGATAATAGTGCTTGTCAAATCAGATTAGCAAATCAGGTTTGCTGAAGGTGTTTTGGCTGTCTGTAGGAAGAAGATAACTTTCACTTGAAATTTGATTGCCGGAGTTCCAAATGTTAGGAAACATGCTTCTTGGTTCAGACAAAAGGTTTAATTTTATTCTTTCATAATGTAGTTCTTTCACCTGGCTGTTTTTTTTTTGTTTTAAATATTCTGCTCTGATTACTCTCCAGTTAGTTTACCTTCTGTGATAGCTCGTCCAGAAGGTTTCTTACTTCCTTGGCTATGTTGGGGCTGTTCTGAGAGGGATTTATTTAAACAATTGAATGAGTTCCTCAGTATTAGCCTTAATTTAATTTGGCTTAATTTTTTGGGGTCTCACTTGGAAAGGACCAATATTCTTACTGAAGTTCTAACCTACTTCTTCATTAAAATTGTGTGTAAGTTTTAGAACCTCCTGCTACTAGGATTACATTTTCTTGCCCTACATCATTTGGGCTCATTTATTTGAGAATTAGAAAGAACAGGTCTGTGACTATGTGTAGGTTGCTTAAGCTTTAGAGGAGTGCCAGTTTAATTCTGTATGCTCACTGAGACCACCTGCAGTAGGGTACAGTGCAGCAGTATATCTCTTCAACGGCTTCGATAGCTTCCTGCAAATGGGCTAAATATGGAGGTACAGTGACTTGTGAAAAGAATGGACTAAACCAGCTGTTTTCCCCATGCTGAGATATTTGTCATTGGACTTAGTTTAGCTCCAATTTACTCCTTCCCTTTGTAGTTCCCTTTCCTGTATGAGAAAATCAGGACCCAAATTCTAGAATGTAATAATAGGAGAATACTACTAGCAGCTTCTGGTTCCTTCTTTCTCTGTCAGTATGGCCTTACTCTTTTGCTATTAACTGGCACTTAGTTCAAGCTAGTGTTAAATGTCCTATGTAGCTGGTTTTCTCTTACTGTCACTAGGCTGCTACTCTGCACAGAAATAGTTCTTCTCTTTGAACTCCCCTATTCTATTTCTGACACAGTGTTTTAACACATCGTCAGAAGAAGATCTTAAAAGAGAATGCCAAATGGGAGTGACTATAGCTAACGATAAAAATCTATTTTGTTACAAGGCAAATTAAATGCAGTTTATGTTATGAGGGAAACCTGCGATGCTGTTGAGGCGCTGCATTTGTCAAAGGGTCTCTCAAACAAAGCTAAGAGCTTTTTTATGAATCATGAGAAATGAGCATGAGAATGGACATAATTTGAACTGGAATAAAGCCCTAAAACTTTTAATGCATTTCTTTCCATAGAAAGTGGTATCTTCAATGCTGATAATTTTACCAATCTTCAAGTAACAGAGTTATCACAACCCAGGTCAGTAATTTTAATAAAAGGTAGAGTTCTCCACTGAGACATTTAGGAGTTAGAGATGGGGAGTTCTTTCAAGCTGTGACGCCAAGTTGGTCTTTACAGCTTTTGATATAAAAGAAAAAAAAAAAAAAATAAATTAAAAAAATTAAAAAATACCCCACCAAGAAACCTTTAAAAAACAGAGAAGGGGAAATAAAAGGAGGGGTTAATTCTCCTCGAGTATAAATTGGGTTGTAGACTGGAATATAGCTGTAGGAAACAGAGAGCTTACTGTTTTCTGTGTAGATGTTTCACACACGATGAGCGAAATGCAGATGGATAACAGCTTTAAGAGGTTTTTGAAATGGGGAAGTAGCTACAGAACAATGTTATTCCCATAGCTGCTCTTGGACTACAGTGCAAGTTTAACAGCATATCAAGTCATCTAAATAAAGGGGTGACATCATTCACAAGGTGGAACAAAACAAGGTTTATAGATACAGAAAAAAGGCTACAAAACCCCCTGTATTTGGAAGGTTTGCTTTTCGCTATTTAGTCTGGAAAATTAGCAAAAACCACTTTTAGTATAACTGATTTGGATTTAGATGCTTTGAGCAAAATTATTGTAATAAAAATTCCTTCTTCATCTTCGTCTGACTTAAATTATAGAGTGATTCATTCTATAACACGATTCTGTGAATCCTTCCTCACATACAGGCAACACAAATGAACTTCAGGTTTGGCCGATGAATCACAAGACACCCTCACACATAAGCAAATTCATATGGATTAAATAAAGATCTAAATGAATATTTGTTAAAGCCAAACAATACTTCCATATTTTCTTATGTATTGTGACTTGAACATCAAGAATTTTGCAAGAATGTAATCAGACATAAGGTTTAAGATAATATTAATGTACTATTGAATGAATTTTAGAGGGCTTTCTTTTTCCTTTTTTTTTTGTTGGAAGGGGGTTAAGGACCACCCATTAGCCTTGTATGCCCACTGCCATGCTCAAAAGTTAAATCTTGTTCTTGTGGAGTCTTGCCAATGCATTCCTGGAAGTAAGAAGCTTTTTGTTTTTAATAGCGCAAGGGCTGCATTCATTCTTCTTAACATCAATAGAATACAAAAAAGGGGTTGCATGTGATTAAAAAAGAAATGGGATTATAGAAAACATACTGTGCCACAAGCTTGAAGGCTCCTGAACAAGAATGTTGGGAAGGGGCAGTAGTCGCATACAAATGCAGGTTTGAGATGCAATATTGTAGTTAATATTTTAAGGTAAGCCAGAGCAAAAGCACGATGTCCTAAAGACTTTTAACATATTAGAGAGATCAAATATATACGTATAAACAAAGCACATTTGTACATTAAAAAAGTAAATGTGGCTTTTCTATCTGTCACCGTTGGGACATGGAGTACAGTTAAAGTGTATTAACTTGTGTGCTTGACCTGATGGTGTACAATAAATGAGATGCTTTGTGCATGCTACCATTTACAGATGCTCTCTGAAAACTTAGTTTGGAAAAAACACTCAAAAATTCTCATGTCATTTTGTGTTGCCTGTGAAATCTTCATCGTTGCCCTGCTCATCGTCTGTATGTCTCACTCCTTTAAGTTGTCTTGTCTCCTTGTCCTCCAAACAGTCTTCAAGTTTGCTTACTTATTTACCAAGGCCAGTTAACTTTTGTTTAACCATCTGAAGTTTTGTCAATATTTTAGTAAATCTGATTTTCTACACCCTTGTCTACACCATTTTGATGTGAACCTGGAACATAGTCATATAAACTGCATGATACTAAGTGAAATTTAAGAATCACATGTAGATTCTCTAAAATATACCGCTGGACTTTCAGCAGATTTTAATGTCATAGAGCCATGAGGACCATGCAATTGTGGGAGAGGAGACGAGAGAATTGAATGAACCAGCTATAATTTGTCATAAATTGCAGAATTATGGAGGAAAGAATAGAACTGTTGTCTGAACTGGCCATGATAAATATTTCTAAAAAAGAATAGGAATTAAATGTTTGGTCAGGGAATTCTCTGGTGTTAATCTATCTTCAACCATTTTAAATTTTTACAGAGTAAGAGTTTGTATGGAAATGCTTTATCTGAGTATCACAAAGCTATAACAATACTAATGAGACTCGAGGTCATTAAAAAGCATTTGGTGGAAAATTTGATAATGAGCTATGCAGAAAATAGTGTCTGAAGCTTGGCAAGTGGGTCTCATTTAACTACCTAAAGCAGAAAAGCTGATGACCGTAAACAGAGAAAAACCCTGCTCTTAAAGAAGCCATGTTACTGTGTGTACCATCCACAGACAACATTATAGAAACTTTGGACAACAAAGAGAAATATTAATTAAATTAATTACCCCTGTGAGGAAGTTCATAAGTACTGACAAAAGACTGCATTTTAAAAGGAATTAAAGATGATGGGCTCCTGAAAGATTTCCTCAAGGGGAGGAAGGAAGCCTACTGAGCTTTCTCGGGTTCAGCTGTGCACTACATCCCTTCCTTATTCTTTATAGCTAGTCTGCTCCCATTGTCATTGTGTTCCCTGCACAGAAACTATTGGGAAAGCTGAGTTGTCTTTTGAAATGGGGTGGGTTCTCCTGTCTTGTCCAGACGTGTAATCCCAAACTCCATAACTGGGGAGCAAAAGTTGTTAGGGAATTGGTGCTGCAACATGCAACATTGGGATAGTCTGATCAGGCAGGGTGAAGAACAAAGGCAACCTCTGACATCCCAGTGAAGATGCCATAGATCCTGGAAATGGGAGGATGTAGAGTTTGCTCCTTTGTGTGGTTTTTAACGAGTGGTGTAGGTTTATATTCTGCTAAATTAGACCAAGCCATCACTGTAGAACCTTCTGCTCCGTTTTCAGCGGTTTATGATTTTTTTCCTAGTCTTTTTCCTAGGCTGAGGTGTTTTGATGTGAGTCACTCTAAAGGGAGTAGTACCTTGAAAATGCGTGCAGGACTAAAAGACATCGAGACTCCCTGGACTATTTTCCCCTTATATCATATGCAACAGTATGTGGTGTCTGGGTGAGATGATAAAAGCCTGTGCCTACATTGAAATCTGACAGGGAGATTTCTGCTTGTGCAGTGTTAGCTTAGCTGCTACATGAGTTATCAAAACTATTCAGTGATAGCATCTACAGATGCTAATGTAAAGGTGGCTCAGGTATGTTTACATGAACTCTAATCAGCCCTTTAACTGCAGTGCTAATAAAAAACAAGAGGTAATGGAAATAGGTAGAAGAGAACCTGATCACTGGGAATATATAATTATCTATTCCTAACAGAGTTAAGAGTAGAGCAGTAGAGTGTATGTGACTTCAAAGGATGTCTTTAAATCCTGGTTTTTCTTTATAGACATTAACTTCCTTCCTAATTTAATATTTTGTGGAGAGTAACCTACAAATGGTGGATCTTGGAATGCCTATGACTAGAAATTGGGATTTGGGGAGAATAAATTGTAATTTCTGATATCAAAATCATGATGTAACATGATATACCTGTTTGGAAAACTTAACATCACATTTCCTCTTTAGACCCAGCCCATAGTTTTGATTCCTCTTTTTCCTTTCTTGCTACTCACCAAAACTCTGTGTAAATAAATGCATAGTGAGTATATTGTCAGAGTAGAAGGTGCAGAGCATCCAGATGACTTGCATCTGAATCTTTTGTTATGCTCCCCGATAAGTTCAATTTTTTTTCTTTTATTGACTGTTTATTTTGTGACCCCTTTTTCCTTCCTAGCCTTATTCTCCAGGGTGAATTTTCCATAAATTTGTCCTTTTGTACATTTAGATGGGTTTTGATTTGCCTTGAGTGCAGCCTTTTCCACAGAAGTATAGCAAAGAACCCCTAAGATTTGTATTTTGCTATTTGTGGGGTTTATGAGAGTTTTTAGTCTTTTTCCATGTGGAACATGTCATCTTCGAAAGGAAGCAGCTAATTTCTGTCAAATCATGCAGCAGAAAGGTAGGAAACACAGGATGATATAATGTCATACAATTTATATTTCTAATTAATCAACGATATACACATGTCAGAAAGAATAACCTGTCAAATATTGCATATAATCCCTTGTTTGGCTCTGTACACTGTGATGTAATACTGGGGAAAGGATACAGGTATACGTGTGGTTTGGTACATGCATTTGCATGAAGAATGTTTTTTTTATGTCTGCCCAGTAGTCGTAAGGCCAGTTTAGTGACTCAGTTTCTGGCAGGAACTTCTGGTTTGTTAATTTTCCTGAAATATGGGAACAAATGACTTCAAAGTACCAAGGGACAAAAATGTTTCCAAACTGAAGTGATTGGTCCAGAAATAATTTTTGGGGAAAAATTCTCTGATTTGAGTTCATGCACAGAATGTTACGACATTTATGTTCAAATGTTGACAGACCTTTTTTTTTTTTCCTTTCCCATCTTGCATATCATGTTAGCTTTCTGTCTGTGTATTATTTCTAAGTGCTACTTAGAAATAGTCTAAGAACAGTCTAATATTCCAGGTGACTCATGTCACTTTTTTTTTGTTCTTTTTTTCCTTTATTTTCTTTTTTGTAACCTTAATTTTATTGGATCACGTGTTTCAAAGAACTGAATTTTCATGTTTATTTGTGCTAGCTTCACAGACTTAGTCCTAAACAAAGTGTTTTATTTGCATCTTTTTCCTTGTAAGAGTGGCAAGCAAACAAATTGAACTCTGTGTAGCAGTACATCATAACTTTAAAAAAATCACCTTTCACTTTGGAAAATTGTGGAGGAAACCCTTGTTTTTCCTTTTGGTGCTTAGAACTTCTTAAAAGGTAGAAAAATAAAAAGCATTACAAGACAAGAAAAAGTTGTGGCAAAAAAAAGAAATTAGTCAAAAAAAGAATTAATTTAGCTTTTTGGCTGAGCAGTGATTAATTTATCCAGCTTTGATGCATAAATAACCTCAGAAGTGTCTTTACTGTCCTCTTGGCTTTTTAGTGTTAAATACAGCTAAAATAAACCACTTTGTATTTCCTTTCTGTAGTGATTTACCACTTTGGTATCTTACTTCTTATTTCAAAAATTAGGAGAACACTAAAGAAAAAAAAAAATCAGAAAATGTTTTTACTGATCCTGATGCTTATCAGAGAAGATAAAGAGTTAATTTGCTAAGTCCTCAGAGTAACACATTGGCTTGCCTTTTCTTTCACTGACTTGTGTTTCTTTTGAACATCTTACTGTGTGCAAAGTAGAGAATATCTGTGTGATTTCAAGTGATTATTTTGAGTTCATGGATTTAAGTTTGACCTCTGAAATGCACAATATATTATTGTATTTAATCCCAAGCCCTAGTTTTATAGCAAGCTCTCAATGAATTGTGTTTTAAAAAGACTGTCCAAGGTCTCTCTGTTTTCAAAATCTTAACTGTGTCTTGGGAAAGGAACAATATATGATAGGAGATTTGTATCAAGTGCTCAGGCAGGAGGATCAAGGTCAGACATCCCAGGAGGTTCAGACTTCTTTCCTTCCTCTCTTTTTTAAGCAGAATTTCCCACTGGATAAATCCACCAGGCAATAATTTCAGACCTATCAGAAGTTCCACAAATATCACAGTTCCACTGTGACAATCATTGTCTGTTATGAAAAATAATGTAAGCTACAAAGAAACCAGTATTTTCAGATGAAGCATATCTCTTTAAAAGGCACAGTTTATGTCTGTGTCCTTGCATTATGCAGTATTTTCAGAGATGAAGCTTTTCCTTCTGAGTTTGATTTAACAGCTATTTAATTGCCTTAAAGGCTGCACATGTGGAGTAGACTTATTTTTGACATAAGTAATTGTCAATCAGCATAAGAGAAATGGAAGGCTGTTTGTTTGAGGAAAGATAAGTTAATAGACTTATATGTTAATAGACTTACACTTAAAACGTGCACTAGGTACATAAAATTTGCATGTGAATTGCATCTTATACATACACACTAACTTATTGTTTTAGTGATAGGACGTTTTGGAAATGTGGCACTTATTGCACTGAGTTCATCTGAAAATAGCCCTACTGTAAATTCACTGATAGGGAATTAGTGTCTGGATTTGATTATAAAGGAATGATGCAGTATAAGATGCTGTGAATTAATGATGTGTCACCAGAACATCTTTTCTAAGAGCTTTTGTTCGACAGTAGTGGGTTTGTACACTTGTGAATGTTTAAAAATGCTGTTGAGAAATTATAAGAAGAGTAGACTTAAAGGATTTTTCAGTTCTTTTGAATGTACTGGTCTTGATTTATAATAAGGCAAGCAGTAGGAGCATATTTGAAAATGAAATTAATATTACTTTGTCTAGTCCTGAAAAATATTGTACTGTCTCTCAATTTAATAGAGGGTAACATCCGTGTCCTTCTGTCCTTCGTTTGTAGATTTTGTCAAGACATCTCTTTATCTTTTCCCTTCCAAAACACATTTAACCCTCTCAATAATATAAAATATCAAGTGCTTTCCCAAAACTTTCCCCATTCTTTTTCCCTGCTCTCTTTGATGTGTGCTTTGCAAGCTGATTCTTTAGTGCAGTGTTTAGAGATTTTTCCTTTTTGGTCCTACACTGTGATGTATATCAGCAATAGCAGTTGCTTTTGGATGCAAACCGATATAGGGAGGAAGCCAGGAGATCATTAGCTTGAGGAACCCTGTTGGTCATAATTTGCAGCTCTGAATAACAGTTTAATATAGCTCTTAAAGACACACATGCACACACACACAAAACTCTTTCACAAGTGCTAGGAAAAAATTGTTCACAGGGGAAGAAAGAGTGTTAAGTCTGAAAAGACTGACAAAGACTGTAATTTTTCTCCTGTGAGATAATGGTTTGAAGCCAGCAGCAGATAAAAGATTGCTATAAGAATGGCTTAATTCCCCATCTTGAAAAAGGATTAGATAATTCAGTCTCTTTATGGATTCCTTACTCTGGGAAATATATTTCCACTTTTGGTTCTCCTCAGAAATAGCTGCAGAGTGTACTTATTTAAACGTACAAAGACCTGCATTCAGACATTTTGAAAAGGCAAACCAGTGCACAGAGAAGATATTTTGCAGGCTGTGTCAATGTGTAAGTTTTGCTCAGCAAGTGGATATTGTAGTTTTACCAGCTGAAAACATCATGGCTGTGAATTAATGTATTGATAACATGGACACTTTCCAGAAAAATCTTTGTGACTGGAAACTAATCCTTTTAATTTGCAGAAAGAGAATGAACTTCAATCAAAATCCATTTTTACATATGCTTTTAATGAATTCTCAACTAATTTGCTGTGGTTTAGTGTGCAAGTATTAAGTAATGGTGTCCTTAGAAAGTGAGTGCAAAAGTAAGAAGCAGACTGTGATCTGAATTGTGTCAGTGAAAATGGAATTTGTCTAGTTCAACTGCTCCTTAGATGAGGGTGAAAATCAAATACAAATGCTGCATATATCCCATAAATAGCATTGATAGTAGTAACAGCATACTCCTGCCTGAGAGCCTTGCACTACTTCTTTAAAATGGATTTAAAGGAATTATAAATCTCGGTTGGGGAGCATGCTGAATATGTCACTAAGTTTATAGTCCTACATTTTATTCAGAAATTTTGTTAAATATCTGTATTTATCCATGTAGTTTAATTTTGGAGACGTCTGCCTTCCTGGATAATGTTCTGCAGGATAATCCAGTAGTCATTATGCTTCATTTCTCTTTGATGCAGATACTTCCTGCGTTTTAGTTTATGGTGAAAAAAGAAGCTATGACACTGATTTTTTTAATATAATAAGGGGACATGCTGCAGAGCTTTTCCATTATTACTTCAGACTTGAGAGGTGCCAGCCACTCTCATTACTCACTGAATTCACAATGCTCTGTTCTTTGCCTCGTAGATTTGAGACATTTTTCTTCTGTAATTTATTGATTTGAAATTTATATAAACTTCTTCTAAAATCTAATCTTTATTAGGAAGCTAGAGTGTGTAGCTAAATCAAATGGAGAGTTTTACCAGCAAAAGAGTACTCTTGCCTGTATATTGTTTAATAATATTTATTTAGTATAATTTCATTATACTAAATACTGGGACCTGATGAAATCCATCCGTGGGTCCTGAAGGAGCTGGCGAATAAAGTTGGTAAGCCACTGTCCATCATATTTGAAAAATCATGGCAGTCAGGTGATGTTCCCAATGACTAGAAAAAGGGAAATAAGCCCCCATTTTCAAGAACGGGAAAATGGGAGACCCAGGGAACTACAGACCAGTCAGTCTCACCTCTGTGCTGGGCAGGATCTTGGAGCAGATTCTCCTGAAAGGTATGCTAGGGCACATGAAAAACAAGGTGCTTGGTGACAGCCAACATGGCTTCCCTAAGGGGAAATCCTGCCTGACCAATTTGGTGGCCTTCTATGATGGGGCTACGGAACTGATGGATACGGGCAAAGCAGTTGACGTCATCTACCTAGCCTTGTACAAAGTGTTCTACCCTGTCCTGCATGGCATCTTTGCCTCTAAACTGGAGAGACGTAAATTTGATGGATGGACCACCCAGAGGATAAGGAATTGGCTGGGTGGCCACATGCAGAGGATTGCAGTCAATGGCTCAATGTCCAACTGGAGGAGACCGATAGCAAGTGGCGTCCCTCAGGGATTGATGTTGGGACTGATCTTGTTCAACATCTTTGTCGGTGGCATGGACAGTGGGATTGCGAGTGCCCTCAGCAAGTTTGCCGATGATACTAAGCTGTGTGGTTCGGTTGATACGCTGGAGGGAAGGAATGCCATCCAGAGGGACCTTGACAGGCTTGTGAGGTGGCCAATGCCAACTTCAACCTCATAAAGTTCAACCAAGCTAAGTGCAAGGTTCTACACCTGGGTTGGGGCAATCCCAGGCACAACTACAGGCTGCACAGAGAAGAGATTGAGAGCAGCCCTGTGGAGAAGGACTTGGGGGTGTTGATTGATGAGAAACTGAATATGAGCCGGCTTCAGTGTGCGCTCACACCCCAGAAAGCCAACTGTATCCTGGGCTGCATCAAAAGGAGCATGACCAGCAGGTCGAAGGAGGTGATCCTGCCCCTC
>JANHGB010010307.1:0-38505 GCA_026283785.1 Coracopsis vasa
CTGAGAGAGTTGGGTTTGTTCAGCCTGGAGAGGAGAAAGCTCTGGAGAGACCTCAGAGCAGCTTCCAGTGCCTAAAGGGAGCCTACAGGAAATATGGAGAAGGGCTTTTAACGAGGGCATGTAGTGATAGGACAAGGGGTAATGGCTTTAAATTTCAACAGGTTTAGATTAGATGTTAGAAAAAGATTCCTCACTATGAGGATGGTGAGACACTGGCACATGTTGCCCAGAGAAGCTGTGGCTGCCCCCATACTTGGAAGCTTTCAAGGTCAGGTTGAATGGGGCTTTGATCAACCTGGTCTAGTGGAAGGAGTCCCTGCCCATGACAGGGGGGTTAGAAGTAAATGATTTTTAAGGTCCTTTCCAATCCAAACCAGGCTGTGACTCTGTGACGGATTCTATGATTTTATGATTCTGTTCTTGTTTCTCCAGAATCTCTTCTTCTACTAACACTCATCTATTCATAGGTATGTCAACAGGTAATTCAAACCTACATCCACCAATCTGCGCAATCCCTCTTCCCAGCTTCCTGCCTCTACTCAAGATTTGTTTGGGTTTGGTTTTGTTTTGTTTGTTTGTTTGTTTTATTTTGCCTTTTTTTTTTTTTCTAATGCACTGATTCTGAGTACTGGGAACAGCAAGTAGGTTATTTTCACGACCTAGTGTTAAAGGCCCCATTTTTTTCACTGCATTTGCTTCTTTTGTGCTGTCTGCAGCCTACTCAGAATTTGTTTTCCTAAGGAGCCATTACCAACTCATAAGCCAGCTTTGAGACTGCTTTCAACTCACAGAAGTCGAAAAAGAGTGGAAAATCTTCATAGTTCATACTTTCAATTTTGCAGAGCTCTGACACTGAAAGATATGTATTCAGTTATTGAGAAACACCAAAGAACAAAGAAAATATGGTGAATTTACCCCTTCTATTGAGAGCTATTGATTGTTTTCTTGATATGCACAAAGGCTTTGGGTTTGAAATACAGTGAAATATATATTTACACATTGTCATTGCAAACCAGACATAGATTGCTAATGAAATTTAAGGATGCTGTATCGCTATCAGATGATAATCTGTCTACTTCATTAAGCTACAGGATCTGAAGAGTTAGACTAGAACATTTTTTGTCTTTAAACTCTATGTTATGCAATTTTGTAGCGAAAAAAAACTCAAAGCAAAAAATGACAAGCTAATATAGACAAACAATAATAGCTTGTCTGGATTTTATAGCTGTTGTATTGGAAAGCATTGTTTCTAATAGAAACCAGGGAATAGCATGACTTGCTGAACCAGTGGGCAAAAAAAAGTGTGCTTGTGAAAGAAACAGGTGTTTCAAAGTGATACACTAGAAAACAGAATATTTGCAATCAAATGTAGAGAAACTTCAAATCTCACAGTGGAAAGGGAGAAATTTACATGTCTATAAATATGATATTCTTTTACCTGTGCATCAGAGGGTTAGTCTTGCCTTAGTGAAGAATTTGTGTTTCTGTATCTCTGTATAATAAAAATTGGAAAGATAAATAAATCTATTGTATAAATAGTTGGGATTTTTGGTTGGGTTTTTTCTTTTTGGTTCTTTGTGGAGGCCAGCAATACCTGATTTCATGCAACATGCAAGGCAAATTACTGTTTTTTAGAGTACACTATGCTTAAACCCACCTGAGCTGCTTTCCAGAAGTGCCAGCAGTATTGGAATTGCATTAGAATATCCAGCTTAAAGCTGAACTTAGGCTTGAACTCCATCAAACAGAAATTGCTTTGAAAAAAAAAGGAAACAATAGGTTAATACAGGGAAGAGCAAAACAAAACTTTCTGTTAGTTTCTTTTCTTTGTGTTTCTGCTTTGCAGTTGTAACAAAGGACAGGTCTAATTTTCTTTTCTTTATAAAGTGTGACTTTGGAGTTTGGTAAATTTATAACTTCTTCACAGCAATCCAAGTAAGTGAACAAACTTCAGACTTCAAATTAATTACTGGAAGAAAATTGAGTGTGAAATGACAAGTGTTGCATATAGCCCATCTGCAGTGTTTGGGGTTAAAACCAGGGACTCACTGCAGCTTAGAATAAGCATTGCTACTAAGAAATCAGTATTCAAATGAAACATCATGAGTGCAGTATTTGACTCTTTGTATATCTTCAGATTACCTTAGTGTTTTCTTTGGTGATCAGCTCCTTTCAGAACAATACAGCTCCAAGATCAATAATTATTCTTCAGATATCAGTAATGGTTAACCTTTAATACATGGACTATAAGTCCTTGGCCAAGATTTGAAATTAAAATCTTGCAGAGTTGGAAAAGAAAAAGGGCTTTATTTACCTTCTACTGGAGTGATTGTTTTGTTTGGGGTTTTTTTCTTTATTTTTATTGCAGTACTAAATGGTTCAGATATCAGAACTTGTTTTAGCTGAATGTGTTCAGAATGAGCAAATCCACGTACAGTCTAGAGTGATGCATAAAGTAATTGTAGAAGGTATCTCATATAAGTTAATTCCATTTGCATTTTATTTTAACTTATTTCCTTGTATTTATATAAGTATAAATGAGAACAGAAGAACTCTGCAGCTGACCATCTCCTCTGCTTCAGTGAAATCAGGTGAATCCTTTCAGAACTGCACTCTGATGTGATATGTAATCCCACTCCCTCAGCAGTCCTCCACCCCAGAAGAGTCCCTCCAGAACTCCTCTTCATGGAATAGATATCTCATGGGTTTTGTGGCAGAAAAGGATGAAATCAAGAAATTTAATATTCTTGTTGACTTAGGTGGTACCGGGAACAGGCCTTTGTATATGTGAACGGTAACAAAAAAATCCTATACTGAAGAAGATTCATCTATGTGCAAATTTAGTATCTCTGAAAGCAGCCACATACACAAATTGCCCAACCATGATGACATAAGAAATCTGTGCAAGTATTTTAGGATGCATAGAGGCATAGATCAGGCCAATATTTCACACTCTTCTTTGTTTCTGTAGCATAGACAGAAGGAGAATGTTGCATCCCAGTGGAGTCCTTACAAAATTGCTAAAGAAAAATTATAATAAACACATTTATGTACTACAGGATTCAGGTTTCTTTGTTTTGCTTTCTGTAAAGCCTTCATGGTAGGTTTCTGCCCAAGGCTGGCTAGAGGGCATAAGCATTTAAGCTTAAGCACACTCGCTTAAAAATTACTGCAGGGAGACAAGATCACATCTGAGCTCTGAATGATAAGAGGTTCTTGCATACAGGTTTGTACCTCAAAGTCATTGGTCTTCATTTAAACAGTAAAACTGAACGATCGTGAACAAAATTTTGATTTTCTGTCCTGTGCTTAGTGAATGCCAGCGGCATTCTGACTGGGGGGAAAAAAGTCTGAGTGATTTTACAACTGGAAGACTATTCCAGTTAAAAAGTGGGCATGTCATTTCAAAGAAAAGGAGGGTTTGCAACAGCACATTAATGATTTGGATTTTTTGACTTCCTAGTTGTGAAAGTTTTCTGTCAAAGGTATGGGGAAAACGTCCTTGATTTCAATTTGATTCACTTCAGCTCTTGCACCACTTGCAGTCATTAAACTTTTTTTGTCTAGAACCTCTAGACAAACTTTTTATCTGGACCCTAGTATCCACTTTTTTATAGTATATATATTTTGATAAATGATCAGTGCTATGTCTGTCCTATCTTAATCCTCGGTTGTCTTATATTCACTTTCTTTGTTTCTTCTCTCAGTATGTCGCAGCTGCAACGATGGTGTACCTTATTAAGATCTGTGTTTAGCTTCACAAATAGATAATATGCAGATGCCAGAACCACTATACATAATAACTGCATTTGTTAATGCTTCTCGTACAGAAAAAAGTACATAGCTGTGAAGTACTGTATTTTTCCAGGTGATATCAACTGCAGTATGTTCAATGCTACATTTGCTTTATGAGCAAGTAAAGCTACTTTTAAATGTGGGAGGAAAACCAAATAAATAATACAAAAAATACAGCAGATGTGAAGCAAACTTTCTTAACCACTATTGTCCCATATAAATCGAATAAAAGGCAATTGTAGATAGTAGAACGGACTACTTCATTTTAGAAGTTGGGGTAATTGCTTTTTGCATTGACATCAATGTAAGAAAGATGTTGCTGAACTAGGTGAATTACTTGATGGTTAAAGGTAGTTTTAGGTATATAAGCTCACTGTTAGAAACTTTTTCCACTTAAAAATATAATAATCACTAATAAGATGACAGCTTTAGCTCTGTATTAACTCATGTACTTGCCATTTTGAGCTCCTCATTATGGTTATGTGAAAGGTTTTGGATATTGAGGTATCTGCATTTCCATTAACTTTAGGTGAGGGAGATATATATCATAGAATCATAGACTGGTTTGGGTTGGAAAGGACCTTAAAGATCATATAGTTCCAACCTCTCTGCCATGGGCAGGGACACCTTCTACTAGACCAGATTGTTCAAAGCCCCGTTCAACCTGGCCTTGAACACTTCCAGAGATGGGGCAGCCACAGCTTCTCTGGACAACCTGTGCCAGTGCCTCACCACCCTCATAGTGAAGAACTTCCTCTTATCTAATTTACATCTGGCCTCTTTCAATTTGAAGCCATTCCCTCTTGTCCTATCACTACATATGCTTCTAAAAAGTCCCTCTCCAGATTTCTTGTAGGCTCCCTTTAGGTATTAGAAGGGCTGAACAAGCCAAACTCTCTCAGCCTGTCTGCACAGGCTCCAACCCCCTGATCATCTTTGTGGCCCTTCTCTGGACTCTCTCCAACAGGTCCAAGTCCTTCCTTCCTGTGTTGGGGGCCCCAGAGCTTGGCACAGCAAGTTTAGATCTGTACAAATAATTAATTTTAGAACACAAATTTTATTGTAAAAAATAATTTAGAGGGAAATGTTTCACACATAAAAGAAAGCAGGGGATTTTAATGGTGAAATATTTCCATTATTGCCAGAATCTGTGTAGTAAACACCTTTTCCTAAAGTCTTCCTAAAAAATTGTACCATTAAGTGTAAATTTACTTTGATTGTACAACCTGTATCTTCAGATAAAGCCTTCATAATATTAGTGATTATTCTGCTGGCTTAGTGTAGTATTTAATAATGTGGCACATCTGAAACTGTCAAATGATTTCTAAAATCTTATTGCGATTAAAGTGAATGTACTATTTAGTGCTCTCCTTAGCAATCATTTTTAGGGTAAAGTATGGTAAGTTATGTTCATTACAGGGCCATCAAAACTACATATTCAGTCTTTCCTTCATCTGTCTTTATCTGAACAGGTTTTTTTTATTCCAAAATCCCTATTAAAATTTATGTATTCCTAAAAGGATTACAATACTCTCCTACTTTTTGTAGTCATTGTTGTAGTTTTTCACTGGTACTATTTTTCTCATCTTGTTTTGAAGGTTTGTTACCCTTGTGCATTTTTTTTCCAACACAAGACACCTTTCCTTCCATGAGCACAAAGCCTGGGCACAGTGAGGGGTGAAGAAAGTGCTTGGAAAAGGCAAAAAAATCCAGCTGAGAAGGATCCTTGGTAGGTAGAAAGCGCCTTGGGATACTGCATTGCCAGGCAAACAGCTTAGAAAAGCAGGGAACTTAAATGGCCTTTTAATAGCCTACAATAATAACATCTTTTTTAATGAACTTATCACATAGACATAATTCTGGTAGATGAATGTTTAAATGACAGAGAAGTAGTTGTTTTGGAAATGCACTTCTATATAGTTAAGTATTAAAAATAATCACAGTTCAGTTTCTCATTTAACAGGAAAAAATATTTATTAAACAATAAAATGAAATTATATCTTTTTTTTTACTTAATAATGGACAAGGGAATAAAAAGAGAAAAAAGCCAACAGCCTTCAGTATATTTAGGATATGTGGATGACTTTCCATACCACAGGATGTTTTAATTTCAGTCTTAAAGTACTTGTGTCCAGAACTGATTAATAATAATTTTTAGATAGCTCCAGAATTCCTGTATTATTTAGCCTTAATAGATTACTTAAATGACCCAGATTACTTAAATGCCCTATTCTATATCAATAAGTTAATTATATAGAATAAAGAACTTGATTCAAAGCTGGGGAACATAATCATTCCTATATTCTACATTCAGTAAAAAAGACATAATGCTGCATCTAGATGCATAATTAATTTTATATTCTCCACTTTTCCACCAGAATTTTGTCAAATCCAAAACTGCAAACTCAAAAATGCTGATGGCCTTTGATAAATTTGACTCAGATCATACCTGCATCCAAAGGACTCCAACATCTAATGTATCCTGGTTCATTGGTATAAATCGGGTAAGCATAAAAAAACTGCAATTTGTTGCAAGATCTTATTTTATTTCATGATTCCCTCTGTTGTAATGTGAAGAGCCCAATCTAGCACCATAAGCTAAATAGTATAATTTATAAACCCTGAATTTAAAAATGAAACAGAGAAAAATTAAACCAAAGATAAATCTCCATAAGTCTTAACAAAAAAATTACTTTGACTCTGGGAAAGGATGTAGTAGGAAAAATGTCACATGTAATTTATACAAAACTTTGTAAAGCTTTACAGTCTTCTAGAGATCAGAGAACACAGCTACCCAGACCGAGCTAAATGAGATAATGATTTATTTCTTGAAATTCTTCTATTCTGTTTCAATTATTGTACCCCTCAAAGCTAACAAGGAATTTTCTCTTGGTTCAGCACATGGAGCTTACATGCATATGCTTCCTAGTGGAAAAACTCACTGTAGCCTCCCAAAAATAAATAAAGCATAATCTAATCGAGAAAAAGTGGTGCAAGAAGTTACTTGGCTTCTTTGTTAAATATGGTTCCTTAGAAAATTACTTTGAAAAGGCTTTTTGGAATTATGGGGGATGGCACAGGTGATACAGAAAGAGATAGAGGCAACTTTATAAAGATCATCTGAAAGAACTGGGAAAGAAATACACTGAACTATCACAGATAATATTGCAAAAATAATCTAATTTTATTAATCCTCTGTTAAATTGCCAAAGACAAGGCATTATTGTGTCTATTTATTCTAAAATAAGTAATTTAAAGTTCATTCTATGTCCTCGATCAAAGCTTGTGTAACATCATCTTTTTCAATACATATTTCTATTTGTCGAAATCGACTTTTCCCAAAGTCTTGATTTATTGACAAGTGTAATAGCTCACAATATCAGCTGAAAAATTTTTTTGCTAACTTTTTTTCCTGCAAAAGCCTGAAAGTTTTTCTGAAACTTGCTGATGTGGCAGTCAATGTCTATGGACCCATCTGGGCCTAACACCTAATGCAGTGGCTTTTCTGTTGACCTGCAGTGGAGCTATTCACTAAATTATATTCATCTGCTTGTTCTATGCCCTTGAAATATACAATCTCTACTGTGCAGCATGATTTAAGATTGATTTTTGTACAACTAAGAAAGCCAATGTGGTAGATGAGGGCAAGCTGGAATGTACCCCTAAGTGACCCATCCAATTTGTGAAATTCTTCCTTAAAGGCCAAAGTGCCTTTTTCTGCAAAAGATGCACATTGGCCTTGGATTTATTTTTTTTTTCTTTTTAAACTGTTTTTTTTTTTAACTTGTGCCCCCCCCCCCCAAAAAAAAGGCATATTGCTTTTTACAAGTGAAACTGCCATCTAAATGAAGAAATATTATAGAGCAAAAATGAAATCATCTGGGAGGTAGTTCTTTATCAGAAACTGAAGCTAGATCAAAGTAATGCAGCTTCCTGCAGATGTAAATATTTTCTGAACTTGCAAATTGCACCAAGAAGGATTTATTTCACTTTTTCTATACCTCATTAATTAGAAAAAAATGCTGGTTGTATAAGAAATATTTGGAGTTCCCTAAATCATGAACACTGTGTTCTTAAGCAAAGCATGTGGCAGTAGCTGATTTTTGAATTCTAATAGCCTTAAGAGTAAAAGAAAGGCATTTTTTGCCATATAGAAGCCTTGATTTTTTCTAATAATATTTTCAGTAGAATCTAGACAGTGCTTACATGGACTCTGTGCAGAAGGCAATCTCATTAATTTCTAGTGTAGTAATGCTATAATAGTAAGAAATTTATTCACAAGTCTCTGATGTTTAAGGACATGTTGCCAGCAGAATAATGGAGATGATTCTTACCCTCTACTCAGCACTGCTGAGACCAGTACTGAGTACCAGGAACACTGTGTCCAGTTCTGGGCTCCACAGTACAAGAGAAATATAGAGCAAACTCCAGCAAAGGGTCAATAAATTGATTAAGGGACTAGAGCATCTGTCCTATGAGGAAAGGCTGAGTGAGCTGGGACTGCTTAGCCTGGAGAAAAGAAACCCCAGGGGGTTTCTTTTTCTAATCAATGTGTACAAATACCTGAAGGAAAGGTGCAAAGAAGACAGAGCCAGGCTCTTTTCAGTGTTGCCCAATCCTAGGACCAGAGGCAGCAGGTGCAAGCAGAGGAGGTGCTGTCTGAGCATAAGGAAATGCTTTTTTACTGTGAGAGTGACTGAACACTGGCACAGGTTTCCCTGACAGGTGGTGGAGTTTCCATCCTTGGAAATATTCAAAAGACAAGGTCCTGTACGTGAATGGGTCCTGAATCGGCTGTAGGTGTCCCTGCTTGAGCAGGTTGGATGAGTTCTCGAGGTCCCTCAGCCACTATGTGATTCTTCAAAGGAATCTGAGCTCTTTTAGGTGGCTGTCAGATGATATGGCCTATGACAGGGGGGTTGGAACTAGATGATCTTAAGGTCCTTTCCAACCCTAACCATTCTATAATTCTATGATTCTGTGAGCATGCTTTTCTGGAATGGACAACTGGATACCACATAGCACTGAAAATATCACTAGCTGTCTATGCTTATGTAGCTGATTTTTACCCTTTACAGCAGATTAACTTGATTGTTTTCTGGAGACTCTAAATTTTCTAATCATTGGCCTAGACTTTTAGAATGAGTTTATAGTGTTACAAAGATATTTTTCTGTACAAAAGAACAATTATTTTTCAAAATGAAACTGCAAAATAATTTGCACTGAAAGGCTTTTTCCTAGGATTTTTGAAGTTTTTTTCCAATAGATTTGACTGAAAAGATTATAAAATATGGAAAGTTATCAAAAAGATTTCATTCATCAATGAAATAACAATAACAAAACCCAAGTCTTTCTTTTTTATTTTAGTTATTATTATTTTTATTATTTATTAATAAAAATAATTTATTAAAGAAGAAAAATAATCTTTTGGGGTTGTTATTAGTGACTGATAATGTTCAGTAGGGATGCAAGAAAAATTGATAGTTCAAGACAAAAAATATAAATGGCAATACTGATTTTCATATGCTGTACTATGTTATAGTCTGTGAACAAGCAAAATAACGACTACAGTATGCTTAGCACATAGTATTAAATAATACTTAATAGAGTTACAAGACAGGTTAAGCATAAGGGAACTAGATATAACACAGAAACACAGTAAACTGATTCTAAATATGTAGTTCTAAAGTTATTTGCAAGGGTTTTATCTGAAGTAGAAAAAAAAAGATATTTTTTCTAACTTTTGAACCGAACAACATAATTTGGAAATTCAATCTACTTGCAATATAGATTAAAAAAAAAAAAAAGTGTTCTTAACTCGTCTGAACAATTGAAAATAAAGTGGTTAAAAACCTGCTTAGATTTAATGAAAAAAAGTTTGTTGCTGTCAGTTGGTTGCAGTCATTGTTAAAGAAAATGAAGATAGAATGTGAAGAAGAGAACAAACTGTGTGCATCACAGTGTAACTATAGATGGAGTTCATAAAAAATGAAAAATCATTATAGTCTTGAAATGTCTTCACATGCGTATACTTAAGATATCACTAAGATTCTGTTATTTGCTGAAAGTGATTTATCTTTCAACAGGCATAAAGCTAGTATTTTTCTTTGCAAAATTAAGGTTAAAATGATTAATGAAAAAGCTTGGTACAATCATACCACAAACTGTGTAGGGGTTGGCCCATTGCATATATCAGATAATGGATTTGTGGCTATTTAATTCTTACCCATGCAACAGAAGATCATAATCAAAAATATGTGTAGTTATAACTGATACATTCAACTGCATATAACCCCTTCTAATAACTTTAACAAATTTTAATGTTTTCCCCCAAAATTGATATTAGGCTTTTGCCTAGAAAGCTGGAATATACCTTTATTAGTAACTGATTGAAGACTAATTAATGATTGGTGAAATAAGAACTCAGTAGGGATTTTCATCTGAAGTGCAAAGCATTTTATTTAAGCTTAGAAGGGGTAGAAGCTTGTAGTTAATTCTGAGGTACAAGAAATGCTTGACTTGTGGCTTGGTTTTCTGATAAAGCTTTTTTATGTTTGAATGATAGGCAATAAGAGAAATAACTTTAGAGCTAATGATGTTTGTAGAGTTTCTGTCTGCTGTGACTAGGTGATAGAACTACATTTCAAAGGAAACAAAATGAATCAAAATTACTCTAAACTCAACTATAAGGGCATTGCTATGTATATTTTATTTAAATAGAAATTAATCTTTGTGGACATTAAAACACCTACACCAAGCAATCAAATATTATCTTTCCTTATATAAAATATCTTTCTGCCATCACTGATGAGGAGGACAGTGCAGGAAAAATATGCATAATGCAAAGCTCACCTTCACTCCTTTATTCCCAGCTCATCTATTTATACCTCTTACCCTCAAGGCAGCACATAGAATCAATTAGGTTGGAAATGGACAATGGGGACCAGTGGTTGTGGTCAGTTTGAAAACTTTGCCACTGCTTTTCCTTCCTTCTCACCCTCTTCCACTGCTCCACTGTGGGGTCCCTGCCACAGTACAGTTCTTCAAGAATGGACTGCTCCAGCATGGATGGTCCCCCAGGGGCCACAGATCCTGACAGGAGCCTAGTCCACTCCATGGGCTACAGCTTCTTCCAAGGCACATTCACCTGCTCTGGCATGTGGTCCTCCACAGGCTGCAGCGTGGATGTCTCCTCCATTGTGGTTCTCCAAGAGCTGCACGGGGCGGGGGGTTCTATTTCACCATGGTCTTCTCCCTACGCAGCAGGGGAATACTTATTATGGTGCCTGGAACACCACCCCCCCTTCTTCACAGATCTTTTTTTCTGCAGGGCTGTTTCTCTCACATTTTGTCCCTTTTCTGATGCACAGCTGCTATGCAATGTTTTTTACCCTTTCTTAAATAAGTTATCACAGAGATGCCACTAGCATCACTAATGGGCTCAGATTTGGACAGTAGCAGGTCCGTTTTGGAGCCACCTGAAACTGGTTGTGTCCAACATGGGAGAAGATTCCTGGTCTCTGTCCCCTTCAGCTCCCTCACTACCAGAATCTTGCCATGTAAACCCAATACAATTAGTCATTAGTGCTCTGCCTAAGCCTAGCTCTCTTTACTTTCCAAGGAAAAGTTAAATGATTTGTGAAATGAACTAAAACAAAAAGAATGAAAGCAAGACTTCCTTTCTAATGACAGAAAGCTTGCTTTCAAAAATTAATTGTTTGTACCACTTCCAGATGTGACTCCTGCAAGTATCTTCTAGGGTAGTTTGTTTATGTAATTTCTGTCAAATAGTTTTACAAGTCTTTAGTGGCAAAGCTTCAACACTTCCTTTCACGGCCACTCTACAGTAAATGTCACAGTCAGGGAGCTTTTCATGATAAAAAGTCTTTATGAGCCAGGAACAAATAAACCATAATAAAGTGACTGCATATCTAATTATATGCCACTTAAATGATTCACAGATGACACACTTGTAATAAAGTTTTTATATTCCCAGATTTTTAATTTACAAGCTTGTCACTTGCAGTTTATTAATTTTGTTTAGATAGGGTGAAAAATTGCTTAAGGTCCCTCTAATTGCCAATTCTTATTTATCAGTTCTAATTATGCATAATATTTGTATTAAGAATCCCCCCCCCACAGAGCAACCTGTGGTACAGAATTCAGAAGGCGAGAGTTGAGCATAGAGAACTGTGGCAGATTATATATGGTGAATATTAATTTCAGATGCTGAAAAATGCTTTCTTTAATAGAGATTTCTTACTGCTCTGTACTCACAGATTGTCACTAAAATAAATGGTACTGGGACTGTGCTACATACACTCTAGTCATGTGGGATTAAAAAGAAGCTGATAATTAGAGATCTGTTAGACGATTTTGTATCTTGGGAGCTCACTACTCACATTTCTTGCTGAGTAAAGAAACTCCAGACCGTTGGAAAACTGCAGGTGGGCAAAGCTTCTGTGGAAGGCTGTCTGGATAAAACCCTCCTAGCTGATAAGTTTTATAAAGAAGTGGTGACTGGTTAGTTTTGCAGGGTTCAGCTTACAGGTCATCTTCGTGACAGTCTACGTCACTTTATTTCATACGCTGTTATAGTCCTCTTAGACGTAAAAAACAGTGTTCCTACTCATGCGTGGTATGCTTGGTTGATGTGTTCCGTTGGTGTCCTTGGCTAGACTACTCCAGCAGCACCTAGAGGTGGGAATGTTGCAGAAGGCATGTGAGGAGGGAGCAAAGAGGGAGACAAGTCACAAACATTTCCTATTACGGCAAAGGTTTAGGGGAAGGACCTTGTTTACCAGTGATTCTTCCCTGAAAATCTGTAAAGGGTGGTGGAGAAGATGAGCAGACTCACTCTAATTTGAATGGATTTGAATGGAGACACTGTGGCAATCACAGTGAAGCAAGAGAGGCAGTAAGGAGCTAACCGATGATAGCGTTGGGAAGACTATTGGGCTCCTGACTGGTATATTGGGGAAAATAATCCAAACACTTGCTAGTTTAGGTTTCTCTCAACTGCTGTTTGCCTAGCTCCTCGTAAAGTTCTGTTTGCTTAAATTCCTTTAGTCACAACTGGAAAAACATAGTTAATCATACTTTACCAGCTCTTTGTGTGGATAGTTGAGATCATGCACAGACTTTTTGCCCAGCTTTGGTTTCCATTTGAATGCTCTTGGGCCACTATTTCTCTATTTTGCTTTCTTCTGCTGAGACTGACAAAACCAGAGTAACTTTTCTTTTCTGATGTGGATGCGCTTTCCCACCCTCTGCCACCTCCCACACCTCCCCACCTCCCGTATGCCTCTCTGGCTCACTCCAAGAGAGTATAAGCAAAAAGCTATGTGATGGCAATAGTGCTTGCTCACTGATACTCTGAAGTGAACCAGGGCCAGAAGACACTCTGTTGCTGATCCTGGAAATACTGACTTCTCTACTTAGCTGTTTTACCTTCACTTTACAGGCCTTTTTTTTCCACAGCCTTTTCACTTTGAAGATCTCTGTTTAAATTGTCTACACTTGAACGATGAGCTCTCAGAAGATAATACTGTTCTTAAGCCTTATAAGAAAAGAATTGCAATTTTCCTTTGTTAGAAGGGGCTCTTACCAGTAGTGCAACTCAGGGCTGAAATTCCTCTCCTTGTGGGCTATTTCTGAAAGCCCTTTATGTGCAGAACTCTGATCATGTCACCCTTAAATTTGGTCCATGGAAATTCCACTCCATAATTCCTAACAGGATTTTCCAGAGAATTTATTTGTATTGATTAAAGATTAGAGAGACACATTATGTTAAAAGGGTAAGTTACATTTCAAGATTACAGTATCTGACATTTAAAATAATATGTTAAAAATGAAATGGAACCCCTACTGTGGTGTCATAGAACCGTATCCTGGAATGTGAAAGGATAATGAATCACAGTTCATTATTTTCTCTCAGAAACAGAAACCATTAAATGTTCAGAGAAAGGATTAATACTAAAACTTGATAAATATTCAATACAATTATTATTAAGGAGAATTATTTTTATTTTATAAATACAGTCATTTTATTTAAAAATAAAATGTGGGGGCTTTTTTTTTTTTTTGCAAGAGAAGATTAATATAATAATTTATTTAGATTTAGCAATTATCTAGAACTTAGTCTTATACCTATGTGCATTTTTGTTTGCATATTTCTCAACTCTTTAGCAAACTATTTGAGCCAAAATGCACACAGTCCATATTTCAAATATTTGAGTATCCATATACAAACCCAGTATTTCAGAAGTAATCATGATTTCATGTTTTTAAAGATTCCTAAATCACCAAGTAGGTTGAATCTTAGTGGAAGCAAAACAAACAAAACTTGTAAAAATATCTGATAAATTATCATATTGTAATGTTGACTGGTAAAACAATGAAACTTGTTTTGTATTACAATTACTAAGCCCTACAAGCAGTAGATTTATCAGATAGTGTCACAGTTTGATGTTTGCGACTGCTGAATCTGTAGTCTTCTCATAATCTTCATTTATTTTTGGTAAGACTATGGTTAGAGAAGAGAAATCTGTTTTGGAACATAGCTGTAATAGATACAGTGCTGCAAATGTTTAATCTGTGCTTAAAAATAATAGCCATAAACTGTGTAACATTAACTTAAGCCTGAGCCCAAGTTGCTTAGTAGCAGCATTCTTACCTCATTTCATCAATATATTTCACTAACAGCAACCTAGAAAAAACTGATTTTCTACTGTTAGCTGACATGTCTAAATACCACCACCAGTGGGCAGTAATAATCCTTTTAGTCTCGTTTTTGAGGCTAACTGTATCGGGGAGAGAAAGAGAAGCAACAGGAATCTTTATCAAGTTTGAGAACTGGTCGTGTTTTATTAATTCTTGACTAAAATGAGTCTTTTAATTTTCTTTCTACTGCCTGTGTAGAGCACGACTCTAATGTCCAGCATTAGACGCCTGTATAACATTAAATATAATCTTTATAAATTCATCTTTCCTCTCTTTCTCTTCTTCCCATCTGAACTTTGTAATTGAGCATTTTCATTGCTACTGCAGAAGCATTTTGTAGTGCTGGATATGTGACAAAACTTGCAGCCAATACAATGAGCTAAGCACTTTAAACAAAGATAACAGTAAGAGAGAGAAGAGAGAGAAGGAAAGAGGAAAGCTACATAGAGAAATTATGTCAGAAAGATGGTAATCATGATCAACCTTGAGTCTACTCAATAACTTGATACTATGGCTTATAGCTATAGGTACAATTTAATCTTTCAACCCTGTAGCTTAGGTGACCAAGTGTGCTGCTTGACGAACTGTCCTACCACCTTTGAGGTTTTGCTCCCTTGGACCTCAGCTAAAGGCTCTCATCCCATCTAAAGTGTATTTTAATATTTATAAATGCATCATAGTCTCTTACACCTTTTTGAGTTCTGCTCAAGGGCCAGCTTAAATAAAATCTCTTCTTATACTAGCAGCAGTGAATACACTGACACGAACAAACCCCAACTAGCTCTGTGCAAACAGAGGGAGAAATGCTTTTGACTTGCCAAAATAGGTAGCAACAATGATGAAACTATTGTATAAGTATGAACATGGACCTTATAGCTGCTGCTGGCAAAGCATTTCCAGCAGAAGTATTATGGGAAGGGAGAAATGCTTTGCAACCAACAAGTTTTTGAAATCACCTGCAGGACAAGTGTGCTACTGAGGCATGCAGCAAGTTAATTGTCAGGTTATTGCAGTTACTCTTCCATAGGCATGAATTTTCAAGGTTTTTATTATATCTGGTAATATTTCCCTAGGGGACCTTATGGTAGTAGCATCCTGTATGGGAATGAAGTGTTTGAGGAAATGAACGATCACACAATAATATGAGTTAATATTAAAGGTTTTGTTTCTCCTGCTTAGAAACAAGATCAGATGGCCTCTGCAGTCCAGTGTGGGTCCCAGAACAATTATATTTGCTCTCTAATTCTATAGGATCCCGAATTCTCTGAGAACTTTCAGGTTAAATCTGAAATATCCCCGACCACCATTCTTGCTTATGAATATTCATGAATTACTTGTGCTGGGGGGCAGGAAACAATGTCCAGAAGGGAAAGCAGCAACCATAATCATTTCAATAATTGGTCTCAGCTACTGGCTGCAAATCAGTGTCCTGTTCTAGGTTGTGATTATTCTGCCTGCATAAAGCTCAGAGCCCAGTAGGCAAGAGCCAGTTGAGCAATACTGGACTTTTCTATTCTCATTTGGAGCTCAGAGCCGTTAAATTGTATCCTTGAGGAGAAGGGGTAGAAATAGATGTACCAGGAGTCCCTAGGAAACCGCTAAGGTAGGATTTAATTAAGAGGACTGGATCTCCCTCTACTGGTCTTAAAAGGTACCTCCTTAATATAAGATTGGAGTCTCGGAGGTTACAGTTTAATGTGCCATTTCTGCGACTGAACACCTCACTGTGGAAACTGGGAAGACAGGATGCATTTGACCTAAAAGGGAATCCAGATAGAATCTTTACTAATGTATACCCTATATCTGTGGGTGCAAATAAGCAGCAAAAGAGAGGAATAGAAAAAACATGAGAAGGATTTTTCCTTACGTTCCATTTTAAATGTGCCGAACCAAGAAAAGATTAAAAATAAAAAGAGAGAAAATGCTGGGTGTTCTTTTTTTGATGGCTTTTGCGAAGCAGTAAACATCACTAATTCACTGAATTAGCTGAGGCAGCTTGCTTCAGTGGTTCTCTTAGGATATGGTCAGACGCATAAAGGTTTGATTTATCAATAGACAATTCTCATTTTACAGCAATATGTTTATAGTTTCCTGTTTACTGGTAAAATGCTCATTCAATCCATGTTAAAATTGCTGTAATAAACAATAGATGTAATATGATAGGGTTGTAAAGAGATGAGAAAGAAGAGGAACTGGATGTCAAGGAAGATTTTGTAATAAATCACTTACTGTAGTGCTGTGCATATTTGTATATATATTTGTCTATGTAGATATTTGCAGGAGGAAAATACAGAAACAGTTATCTTATATTAGTTATCAGTGCCAGTATCCATCTGAATTGAAGGTAAGAAAACATTGAAAAAATGTATTCAGGAATATTAATTCAAAATCTCTGGGAGGACATTTCTTCTGTTTGCATAAAGAGATGTGAATATTTGTCATGCGAATAAGCTACATAAAAATATTAACTCAGATATACATTCACACAGGAAGATTCTGCAAAGCCATTTTGAAAGCTGTATATAGACTTACTAATTGTCTGATGGGGAAAAGAAACATGATTTAGAAGATTAATTACACAGCATGAATATTAATCATAAGCTCCTACTGTTCAAACAACAACCCCAGCTTATCCACAGTCTATGATATGCTTTCACTATTTGTCAAATAACAAACAAATTGTTGTTATTGAATGAAAATAATAAATATTCTGTCTTACAGAATCCAAATTTTTCTTAGAGACAGTGTGAATCAGAGAAAGATACTGAGGAAGTGCAGGCTTAGGAGCGCAAGCTGTGTTTGGTGTTTTTGTTACCGATCAGCATCCTGTCTTCTGGTGAGAAGGGGGCACAGATACTCTAATGGGCTTTGATCTTTCTGTGAGCACAGCTGCAGCATCAGTAACAAGGGCAGTTTGCTGGTGGTTGACTGAAAACAAGAATATAGGTAAGATAATTCCAAATTCACTCTAGATGATTCCTTACTTTAACTCCTCTTTTCTACTCGTGGGGAAATGTAAGGATGTGTTAATTTGCATTTACACGAGGAAGATCTACTTACTATTCAGCCTTACAAGCTATATTTGATACCTATACCAAAATAGCATTTTGAGTATATTTGATGGGAATAAGAATTAAACTTGCTTTTTGCCTGACCAAGTAAGGGAATTTTGTATGCCAAGTAACAAGGTAAAGAGCTGCAGTTAAGGAGGCCAGTTCTTTACACTGTAGTTGAGAGCCGCCTGAAAATCAGGGAAAGCATGGATAGCAAAATGGAGCTGTGCATTAAGTACATACTGTATAAAGTGCTTGACTGAAAACAGGGAGCTGTGTAGCCAGAAGAGGATTCCAGCTGATATAATTACTCCTCAACAAATCAGTGCATCAGGACTATAAATCTCCCTACCAGACCTCTATACCTCACCATAAAATGTGCAGGAGGATGTACATACAGAAGTTGAGTTTAAGCAGAACGAAAATTTAGATATAGATCATTGCCCTTCATAAGATAACCAGAAGCTTTAAATTAAGAAGAAGTTGAGGGTGTAATGTGCTGAGAAGATGGCATTACGCTTGTATTACCCAGAGAGCATAGAGATGGATGATATTTTACAGAGGGTCTAGTGACTGTCGTAAACGAAATTGCCTCTAGGAGGGCACACCCTGCATGATCCCCCTCACCTTCCCCCACCAAGGGGACTAGTCTTCTGTGTTAATTTTCCCAAGAAACAAAACCAAGTGCCAAAAGTTTTGCAAGGAAAAAATGGAAATTCCAAAGTAAAATGTAAAATGAGAAAAACAATTGTGTTATAAAACAAGAAAATGCTTTATATGCACTCAGGGATTAGCATGACACAGATTCCCACAGTGAGATGATGTACAATTTACCTTTAAAGAACAAGGCAAAAGGTCCTGGGCTGGAATTCAGCATCCAGTCTCAAGCACAAAGACCCTGTATATGTCCTGTAATGAAAATTAGATTTCTCAGAAGAATAATTTACCTAATTCTGTACACTAAGTAAGTAGAAACTGCATAGGGTTAGCCCACAATAAGCACTAAACACCAGGCTGTATGAGTATCTCCCTGTCTCTGGTGACTGAATCCGGGCAGTGGGGAAGCTGCCTTCGTACTGGGAATTATAGCTCAGAAACTTACTTGAAGACTGTCGTTTGCAAATTTGCTTTGAATACAGTGAAGAAGGGTATTTTGTTGTTTGGGGTTTTTTTAAGATGTGATTGCAAATTTGATACTACGTGTTTTTCAAGCCCACTGACTGGAGGCAAACCTTTGTACTATGTCCCTGTTTATGTGCGAGAGAGCTCAATCACACTTTTCCCTGCCTCACTGGAGTATGCTTGCTATAAGCTTTACAGCTGTGAGGAGGGATAAACGCTCTCCAGGGCTGCTGTTACAGCTGAGCTCTTATGCAGCTGAGAGTATTAAGCTCATGGGACAGCGAAAGAGGGGGGGGAGCATGCTTCTGTCTTCTATTGGTCATATTATCTAGTTTGGAGTTGGGGACCTGGGCACAAGGAAAACTGGAAGTTGTGTTAATGTATTTTAGTTTCAATAGCAACTACATGAAAACCAGAAATAATCCTTCAGTCCCTTTTCTTATTTAGAAACAGAAATAACCATCCTGATAGTTACTTCTCTCTCCCTTGCACTGCAGTCAAAAGATGCCATTTGCAAGCACACACGGCTGACCTGTGTAATCTTCCTGCCTACAGGGAGATTGCTACAGCTGTGACAGTTGTAGTTCAGTGACAGTGTATGTGACTGTGTGTTGTGAACACTAGCCTACTCCCTTCCCTAAAAAACCACTAGCACTAAACTAATGTTACCAGCACTACCGAGTTCAGAAGCCCTACAGGTCACATTCAGTCCTTCAGATGGTGATGCCAGAGCTCAACTGGGACAGGGCACTATACGAAACTGATGAATCTTGCTTTTACTGTTACTTTTTTGTGAGTAAATGCTGGCATACCAATGTTTATAAATGGCTGAGACAGAAGATTAATAATTCTAATATTTTTTGACTCTTCATCTATGATATGAACAGTCTTGGAAGGATCGGAAGCAGATAAAGATCCCCAAAAGTCTATTCTGAGCTACTATCTACAGCCCGCCGTGAAAATAAAGAAGCGTCATACTACTTATGTTCTTTCATAGTGGCATATTTAGTCCTAAAGTTCTGAGGGCACCTTGTAACATTGTTATTACACTTCAGCTTTTAAACTGAGAAGTCCTGAGCAGATAAAATTTCATATTTGCTCTACAGGATTTGGGTGTGGGCAGCAGCCTTTCCATGAGGATTAAACAGGAGCTCATCTGTGAATGTAAAGTAGCTCCAGACTGTGATCTGGTAGATCAGTGTTCGCTGTCTGGATGCCAAGACAGGACCAAAGTAGCCGTCAGTCCAGGTAAACTCTACATTTTTAACACATGCTACCCAAACGCAGTTCTCCAGGTCTTTCTATGAGAAGAAATGTTTGCTCCTATGTGTCCATGTGTTTTGAGCTCTCCTGAACTGATGTATTCTAGCACACTAATCATTTGACATTAGGTGAAACATAGGTTTTTTATAAGGAAGTACAAAGTGAATGATTGCCACCAAATGCATTTTGTGGTTTATCTTTGTCCATGTGGAAGAAACAAGTGGCAGAGTTTTACCTGTCTAGCTGCAATGCCTGAAGATTTGAGTCAAGCAGACTTACAATGCTGCAATTCAGTACAAGATAATGCTGATTTTCGAATGCGGGGAACAGACAGAAGGATGAAACAAATTGTGAGAATGCACAAGAAATCTAACAATGACAAAAGTCAAACCACTGAACATAATAAGTCTTCTATAGTACATGACTTGGGTAACTGGAGGTTCTTTGCCATCCTCTCCAAGACTGTAAGAAACCTGTCTATGCTAATATGGTATTATTACCTCCTAAACTAACCTGCAAGTATAATAAGCAACCAGTAATTAAATAAGCAATAAGTACACAACTCTTGTCATGTTTATGAAATCACATAAAACCATTACTGAGCAAAAGCATCTAGCAATCTGCACAAAATGTGGGGACATGCACAATATTCAGTATAGCTAAGACTGAAAGAAAATATTAGGGGTAGATATTAACCCAAAGGTGCCTTTTGTTTTCTTAATGGCAAACCAGATGTTAGCTTTTCTTCCTGTTCATACTGTTGCTATTTTTCTAGAAAAAACATCAGAAGAGGTCTGTTTGAAGACTTCAATGCTATACTTCATTATAGCATTATTTTCTCTGTCCAATGTGAGAAAAATAATGCATGGTAGGAGTATATGTTGCTGCAGTGCACACTGAAAAATTCATATAACAATTCTGAATGCAGGAGTTCTATAATAGCTTGAACTCACTGAAATCAGTGCCATGGTGAATTAGTTAGCAGCAGTAAACTACAGTAACACCATATTGGTTTTGGCTCTGAAATAGAAAAGTGTTTTATAAGCTGCAAGTTGAGAGGCATACTCTGCAGAAAAAAAAAGTTAGGATGGACTCAGGGGCTGAGATATCATCACTGATTTATAATGGAAGACTTGCACAGAGCTGCATTCAATCCTTCTCTACTGGAATCCATAGAAAGTAAGTTAAAAGCATGATCTGACACACAGCTGGAACCAAGCAGCAAGTCATAATTTTCCTGTGCTTGTGAGAATTACAATCTGACTGTTAGTATCTTGCTGGAGGTTGGTACAACAGAGGCAAACTCATGTGTAAACTGTGTCACTTTTCATTTAATGTGAAAAAGCAGTCTCACAAAGGGACAAAACCAGCATAACTTGGTTTTTGTCTTTTTTTACCATCAGTGATGGTACTGAATTACAGTTTGCAAAGAAAAGCAAGGTTCAGTGACTGTATAATGGCTGTACTAATTTGGCAGCAAAAGGTGTGACAGGAATTTTATTCACATGCTTGGAGCTTATTGTTGCCAATAATCTGCCTAGTGTTTTTGCACCTAGGGCATCGTCCTCATTATTACAAAAGTGCTTTTCTGCCAACCTGTCTTACAGTCACTTTATCACCATGCTCAGCCATTTTCTAATGCTGTTTGATTTCATCTATGTGAATTTAAACTCTGGATAGTGTTGTCACACTAAGCTTTGCAAATCTTTTTTTGATGTCAAGAAAATCCTACAGCATTAAGCTATTTATAGTAAAATGGGGGTTTAGCTCTTGTAATTTTTTGTGAACAGGTTTTTTTATCTTTTATCTGTAGCACAAACCTATCCCTCATACTAACGCTCACAATTTCACTTGTCAAACTAAAGATATCCAGCAAAATCTTTATATCAAAAGCACCAAAGCACATACTTTTATATAGTAATGCTTTCACAAACCAAATCTTTATCCTGGTTTTGAAGAGCATTCACATTCTTTTTCACTCTTAGAGAACAGATTTTAAAATATGTCTTGCTTATTTTTTTTTTTTTAATTAAGAGATATGGCAGCACATGTGGACATTTCCAGTTTCTTTCTTCAGCCTTTTAACTTGCTGGAGTCTACAAGCTCCTGTTTTCTATTCTTACCAAAGTGTTTTCATGACCAAAAATGTCACTTATATATTCCCTCAGAATGTGAAAAATGGTGTAACATTGAGTCCTTCACATCTGAACCTTCCCACACCATTTTGCTTTGTGCAAAATTCTAATTTAAGTTGGGACTATTTTCAGGTTAAAGCCTCATACAACAGCTGCTGTGGAGGAGTCCATGTTAAAAAAATAAAATTGAATGAAAAAAAAAATCTAATGGAACTGTTGTTACAGATTCCTATATCTATGTGGTAACATTTTCCTGAAGTGTTTCTTAACTTTATTCCCCAGCATATAACAGAAGAAATATGGTTACAAAAGTCTGAACATTGACTTATGTCATACTAGGAAAGATTTTAGACACAGAAATGGCTCCTCTATAGAAACTGGGCAGTAAAGCATCCTTTAAAACTCTGAAAATCCCTCCACCAACATTCGTCTTTGCTCCCACTACCAACCTGCATGGTTTCCAGTTCTTTAGAAAGTAAGGGTGAGCTAGGAAGATGAACTGGTAAGTTGCTGTAAGATGCTTCATGATCTTGTACAGTCTCTTAAAAATATCTTTTGGTTGTGCCATTTGTTCCCATTACTACTGATAAATTTAATTCTGACTAGATGTAGTCAGTTCTGCTCAGCCCTGTTAAAGGCAAGAAGAAACAAGTTGTGGTGATGGTGTTTTTTTCAGTTTGTTAAAGGTATAGAAGAAAAGCCAATTTCCTACTGTTTGGCCTTCCGCGAACCCAGACAAGAGGGTAATCCATGTTTCTAGGAAGTACCTAGACTCTTCTCTCTTTATTCCCTGGAGCCAAGAAGGGGTGGGGTGAAGGTAAAGCGTCAGCATCTTCTGTCCCCTTAAGCAGGCTGTGGCCACAGGTAGGTATAGTGACCTCCATGCTCCCTAGGGCCCATGGGGCAGAACCATGTCCCACACAGCCAGAGTGTCTCTGCAGTGCCAAAAGCCTGCATGGATCCCATGTGGGGCATGTGTGCCAAATATTTCTGTTCATGGTAGCATTAATCATCATCCATGCTGCACAAAGACGTTAAGCAATAAAACACAACTTGAAAGAGAAACAAAAAAAAGTCTGGTGCAAGCAAGTTTCAAGCAATTGCTAGTAGGCTTCAACCACACAAGGTGCTGCTGTTGGTCCAGTAATGAAGTCTTGGAGGTTGCTTGTTTTCCCA
This sequence comes from Coracopsis vasa, assembly GCA_026283785.1. Taxonomy (NCBI): domain Eukaryota; kingdom Metazoa; phylum Chordata; class Aves; order Psittaciformes; family Psittacidae; genus Coracopsis; species Coracopsis vasa. The sequence continues at coordinate 23,267 of JANHGB010010307.1, forward strand.
GGACCTGCTCTGCCCCCATGGCCACCTTCTCCTCCTCCTGGTATTTGTGTACTGGTGTTACTCACATCACCTCTGTTTTCTGCTTCTGAACACATTGAATTGAATGAGAATTTTTCATGTCTAAAATTTGCCACAAGCCTTATCCTTCTATTCATTGTGCTCCCAGGTTTGCCTCGGTATCCAGGGCACCCATTTTAGGAGTAAATAGCTGAAGTACCCATTTTAGGCATTTGACTTTTGTATTCATTTTTTATTTATGAGTAGCTTCTTATTCTTAATGATCTTTATGGTCATATCACTGGCCATATGTAATCAGCACTCCCTGTGAAACAGTTCTTGCATCCATAATGCTACTCTTCTTTCCCTTTCAATTCTTCCTTCTCTTTTGAAGTTAATTCTCCTTGGCACTTCATAATATATATTCTGAATTGCTTCTAAATAATTCAAAATATCTGCATGCCTGAACTTATGTAAGACCTCATGACACACACAAATAAGTGAATGCTGAACCATTGCCCCTAAAGCTACACATAAAAATGTCTGCCGGGGATATTTTCTCTAAAGCTCCAGACAGCCTTGGCCAAAGAAAGATCCTGGCTTCACCAGTAGTCAGAAAACCTAAATAACCACCAACCTACATAAATAAAGGCAATTTACTTGTATAAGCTAAACGTGGACTGCTATGTTGCTCTAGCTCCATAAAGCATGCTAACTTCTGTTTCCTTACATGATTCATGGACCTCATCGATATAGTATGGCACAACACATGTTAAGAAATTGCAGGCTAATGTTATAAAGCACAGTGAGTGACATGACTGTGGCTTCTGCTGCTGCATTTGAGAGCACATCAGCAACTAACAGAGATAAAGGAGAACAATCTGACATTTATCTGATCCTGAAAAAACCTTTTGAGAAAGTCTAACACAGAAAATTGAAAAGGACTATTAGTAGTCACCAGATATGAAGTAAAGCCATGATTGACATAGTGGGTCTGATTAATTAAAAAGCCACTGAATAGGAATAAAAGGGCATTAAGAAAACCAAAATATTCTAAGAGTTCTGTGGTGGGACAAAATTTGCCAGGGACAGACAGTTGTTTTGTTAGTCATAGTTAAAGAAGGTGATCAAAAATGGACCTCCCAGGGAAAAAAAAAACAAAACCCAACCAAAACAAGGTGGTCTTTTTTTTTTTTTTGTACTTTTGTTTCTCTCTTTCTCTACTGAATAGAAAATTGGGTTTGAGATACAGAAGAGCTGAGTTCTGAAAACAGTCATTCCAGTCAAGTTTTCTATTGAAGGGAGAAATTTTGTGGTATTAAAGTGTGCTGAACCAATTTTAGTTCTATTAAAGTCAATAGGACCAGGATTTAGCCTCATGTGTTTATAGATCAGAAATCCTTTAAACAAACATTGCATCATATTTACACAGATCGTTAATCCACTTCTCTGAAACAAAACACAATTCCATTTCCCTTTTATGTTTGCTCCTTTCTCAAGCAAGAGCAGCATTACAGAAGTCAGCAAACAATGTCATTCTGCTCACAGTAAACATGCTCTATTTTGAGAAAGAATGACTGCAAAAATGTTATCCTTGTTTTTTATCTCTGAACATGCCAAAGCAAAGTTTGAGAGCATCTGAATAAGCAACAGCTTGCATTTTATTTTTTCCTATTCAGTAAGTTGTACTGGACACAAAATGTGGTTGTTCCATTTGATATTTGTTCTTAATCATTTCAGGCTACAAAAGATGACATGTACTTCATCCTTTACTTTAAGCAGCCTATATCATAGTATTACTGTATTCAATTTTTTGCTACTTCTTTTGATACTCTGAATCTCTTTTTCTGAGATAGAATAACCCAGAACTCTAATAAACCACACAGCAGTCATAGCAGTTGAGGAGTATTTACACTTCCAGGGAAAAAAAAAAATAAAAATATGTAAATGGAATTTTCTCTAGGAGCAGAAATGAAGATTTTTTGAAGCTCTATGCCTTTTTTTTTAAATAACTTTGCCTTATGTGATCACAAAATGACCTTATGGCATTGCCAGTTTAACTGATGTTATAGTCATTTCCCATGGAGCCATGTAATTTCCCAAATAACTGTATCTGCAAAGATTTCCTCCAGAGTCCTTTAGAAATCATCTTCTTCTCTGCAGTCTCTCCAGTGACTGACTCCCTTTTGTATGACATTTATTGAGTGTAGTGCACTAAGAATATTTTCTTGTTTACATAATTTTCATTCCAGTGAAACTTTATCAATTTCCTGGCATTAGTTAATTGAATCTCTCACATCTCACAAGTTCAAGCCTGTGCTTAAATGATTTGAAGATATTGACTACAATAAAACTAACTGCATTAGTTTCTTTTGATTGGGCAGAGCAAGGATTTGTATATTAATCTATGATCTCTTTTCCAAAAGGCCCTTTTTAAACTTAGCTAATCATATCCAGGAGACACTTGTTCAATTCCTTGGTCAGAATTAAGGCAAATTTTTTACTGTCATTAGTTTCTACCTTTTTAGATCCATATAAAATAACTTTTTTTTTTAAGTTTATCTGGTTTTAGGCTTATCTGCCTAAGAAACCTCTGCAGCCGCAACTGATATAAAATGGAGTTCTTAGTCATCGAAATTCTAATTTCTTTAACTGAATATAAATGTCAGAAAAACTCATGTATATGTGTGTCTGTATGCATAAGAAGACATAAAACTTAATTTTTGCTCTGCCAAAAAAAAAGAACCTAGAATCATACATTTAATTTAATCTTTTTTTTCCAGCAATGTCTAGGTAATTCATTTTTTTTCCACTCATGTGCAACATGGTCCTGGTTTCTGTGAAGCGTTTAGCATAGATGAAACACAAGCATTTGAGTAGATATTTGAGATCAATACGCTATTATTACTCATTCTCATAATTTTTCCACTTCTAGTAACTGGTAAAGAAATGCAAGTAATCTTAGTGTAAATAGAATTGAAGGCAAGATTCTCCTTTTAAGGTTACTTCCTTTCTATTTTTTGCCATAGCTAAAAATAGCAAGAGAAACAGGCAAAAGACTGTTACCTAATCATTGACCTGAAAGACTTTTCTTAAGAAAGAATGAATTTTCTATCTTACTCATTTTCACTCATTCTTACAATGCTATATAATCAAATATTTGACACTGATTTTCAATAAAGCAGGAATAGCCTTACTGTCTTTCAGTAGAAACAGTCTTCCTGTGCAAACAATTGTGATAATGAAAGCTGGACTAAGGTGGATATTGATGAAGAGAGCAGATATTTGCACTGGTGCTGCAGAGAATAACAAAAGCAGGGAAACAGAAGTGCAGTTATAAGTACTTGAAGTTCAGTGATGGTGACAAAATTCTGTAGGAAAACTCCATTGAACAGAGACTATTTCTACCATGTGTGTGGCTGAAATATTAAGAATGTTTTAAAATATGAAGTGCTGAGCATCTGTGATCCCAAATCATCTATTATTCTTCCTTTTGTACTCATTCATTTGGAGTCCCTCTCCTTTACAGAATCTCATTTAAATTAGAGGAATGACTAGAGCTGCTGTGTGTCTGAATCTGTCAGTAGTGTAAACAATAATTCACAGCACATTGACTGCACTGGGATTTGCACATATGATGCATTTTGACCTTTGACTACTACTTACTAAAAAAATCATTGAAACTTATCTTCTTCATGGTTTATGGGTTTCCCTTTCAGAGGCTTTTGGTCTACTTCACCTTGATTCAAACTCTGGTTTTATTTCTCAGTGAAACAGAAAAATTCCCACCTAGATCATATAAAATGTTTATTTAATCCTGCATCCTTTCCTCATTAAGCAAATGGATATTTGGCATTGCATAAAACAAAAACCTTTTTTCTTAAGCAAAAAGATTAAAAAAATTTACTTCAAGTAATGTCACTAGCCCTTTCGTTTTCTCTCAATCAAATTATCCTCTGACTTGACATGGAATGAATTAGTGAATAGTTTTGATTCTGCCTAAAATGGCGTTTTGGTTCAATTGGCCTTTCTTTACTGAATGGATGAAAATCACCCATGTTTACAATTTCAGTCTTTATAAACACTCCTGCTGTGTTTTGTTTTATTTTTTTTTCTCTTTTTTCCCTACCGGCTTTTATGAAATCAAAATCAGTCAACGCAATTTTACTGGTAAATATTAAAACGACCTTTGTTGTATATTCCCAGTCTGGTGAATCAGATGTATGAGATTCAGTCTCCAATTAAGAACTGCAGTTAATACCATCAACTAATGACATTGTCCTTGATTTTCATATTGACATTTTTTTCTAAATTTTTAACCTCTCAGAGGGTAAAATAATTTCATTGTAACAAAAATCTCTGCCTTCAAGATTGACAATGTGGAGGGAGGAGTTTTGGACAAGGCTGAAACACTGTTCACATGCCACTGCCCTTCTTGTGTTTCATTGCTCAGTATTTTGCATTGCTTGAATTTGCATAAATGAAGCTCACGGGAATTGCCTTATAGTCACCCTGCAGGGCTACTTAGCTTTTGATATGAGGTCAATGAGACAACTTTTCCAAGGTACACAAAGGTATCTTGTGAGTATACAAATGTACTCACTTGAACCAAAACCAGAAAAAGTTCCTTTAGTTTGGGAGAAAAACGGTACTGATAACTTGAATATCCTAAGAAAACCACATTCAGAAAACATACCGGTATGCTGTGGAATTTTTGTTTCAGATAGTATTAGTTAAATACATTTCTAAGCATGATTTTATTTTTACCTATTTACTGTGAAATCCCAATGACAAATTATATGACACAATCAGAAGCAGTATAGTGAAAATTTCATAAGATTTTGAGGCCTAGCTGTAGCGCTGTGTGAGCTGAATTAATTGAATTTAATAATTTAGGGAGGTGTTTTATTTCAAACACGTGCAGATTTCTGTTGCACTGTGCCCCTTCATTCTGCATCAATACACAAATTTATGAACTTCTTTTACAGCCTTCACAGTGTGTCCTTTCACAGTCTTCTGGCTTCCCAGATAATCAGTGTGGCATCCCACAGTCCAAAGAAGAAAGAGAGATGGTATGGTAGGAGTTCATGGCAGGATGCAATGCATGCATTTGGATGGGGGGTAGAGTAAAATTTTAGTATTATATACCCTTAAATTCTTGATCTGGGCTGAAATAAGGCACTTACCCTGTTTCTAAAGCTGGCACAGATAAGCCTTCTCCTGCTGGACTGTTAAGGTTTACTACTGTTAGACTAAAGACTTTCTTTTAGTCAGATTTACCAAGCTGTTAGTAACCTGAAAAGTTCACAACTGTCATTTTGTATAAACCATTTCCTTCTACAAAAGGAAATGTTGGTGTTATGCTTATGATATGAGGTCTGGCAAATCTTCACAACCCTCTCTGCTTACAGATGCCAAGGCCTATATTTCAGAACAAAAAGAAACCGTGTAAAGCTGAGATACAACTGATTAATTTCTTATTGAAATGGACTGGCAAGCTCTTAACAGTAACAAATAAACTGAAGTTTTATGAAAAGGTCTATGATCTTTAATGAGCAAAATCTTGCTCTAGAGTTCTGAGCATATTAAATTCGGCAGACCAGCAATTTCAAAGTGTTCAAATACATAAAGCAGCTTTTGTGAGATATGTCTCACTAATGCCAAGTAGCTTATTTACTTCTATGTTTGGGCTTCAATGATTTCATATGAAAGGGAGAAGAAATAGGATTTTATGCAGCATGTAATAACTCCTGTACAGGGGAAAGACTAATTTTAATGACACTTCTTTAATATTGCAGGTAGCCCAATCAATTATGTTGAAACTGCTTTGCATTTATCAAAGAACTAAGTTTTTATTTAGTGTCTTATGTGTTCATTTTCATAGATCATAAAGCAGTGTGGTCGTTTTACAGTGAGGGTGAAACCTAGCCACCAGACAACTTTATCAAATGGTGAAAAAATGCTCATCTATAGTACGGTAAATGAGCTAATCTGGACATCTCACTTCTGTGGCTAGATTAATTCTACTGTTTGAGACAATTTATATATTTCTGTGCTGTATTGTACTTGCCTGCATATCCCTGATGTGTGTTTCCTGCCAATCTGCTTATTTGTGCTGACTGTAAATGTCTTTACAAGTAATGTTGATTCTTCCTTTCAAAGATCCCATAGGGATGTACATCATAAACGTTCTCATTACATGTGCTGGGATCATAGTTGCTCTTGGATTCTTTTATGCTCAAGGAAAAAGGGCAGATCATCCAAAAGGCAATTCCTGTCTTCTGTGAGACCAACTGTACTCTCACTGTGCTTATTTTTTTCTATGCATTGCACAATCTGAATATATTTAGACCCACCTTAGAAGAGCTGACCCTTCAATGAGTTGTTCAGTGAATACGGCCCAGGCTTTAAAAGGGTTTAAATGTAGTCATGGTAACCTGAGAGGTAGTTAGGCATCCAGTGGATTTTCAAGAATGCTGAAAAACTGCCTTGCAGGAGATGTCTGTCCGTATGACCTTTATGCCTAATTATCTTTAAAACATTGACCTACTTGCTATAAAATGTTCATTTATTTATAGCTGTTTCTGGAAATAGGTGATTTATATGTACAGAGCTGCAAGAACAGCTTCATGGGTACATTGGATAAATTACCTTCTTGATTATAGCATATATTTATAGATGGAAAGGCAGAGGATTTAAGAAAGATACAGTAATTGCATCTAAGAAAGATACAGTAATTGCATCTATTTCAGTTGTTCATCAGAGGGCTCAGAAATAAATAATTTGTTTAAATGGAAGCTCACTGGATTTCTGCACAGTCTGATCTCTGGGAAGTTTCTCATTTTGTCAGCCTGTTTTCCCCTCAGGAGGAGAAGCTGCTCCCCAGGAAAGGAGGAATTTCCCTAAGCTGGCCCCCTGCTTCCAGGACAATCCATCTGAACCTATCTTAAGTCTTAGAAGAAGACAGCAAACAAAATGAGAAAGAACATATAAACAATGTATCAGCCACCACATGTAGCCAGAAAATCCTCTTCTGTAAAACACCATTAATTTTTTCCTCAAAAGGAGGAGTGAAGGGGTAAAACCCTACAATGTTTAATCATATAAAATTAAACTATACAGAGAAAATACCATATTCCACAGATCTTACTGGTGAAAAGACTTACAGTTTTATTGATAAGAAAGAATTTCAGCAGGACAATCTTCTATCAGAGTATTAATTTTAAACTTTTAAAATATTTTGTAGAAACCTATTTATTTCAAATTAAGTATTTTAAGAAATTTATTTAGTATGATTCATTAATATTTCAATGATTTTTATATTTAGCAAATTAAAGTTTTACATCTTACTAAAATGATATCTTTTATTTTTGCAAACTGAAATGAAAGTCTTTTTTACCATGAGCAGGTTGCTCCAGAATTTGTGTTGTCTCAAGACTGTTTTAAAGACTGGACTGGAAAAAGACCTGAGCAGCATGGTCTAAGCCCAGAGCTGGCTTTACTTTGAGAAGAATGCCGGACAAGAAACCTGCTGAACTCACTGCCATATTGAATTATCCTGAATGGATACAGATTTTTTGGCAAGAATGGGCTGAGACAGCAAAGAGAGGGAGTTGTGCTGTATGTGAGAGCGATGGATGCCAGGGCAAAGCTCCATGAATAAATGGAGCTTTGCACAGGTGATGAACCAGTCGAGCTTGTGAGTCAGGATTATCAGGCACACCAATGATAGTGATGTTATGCGTTTCTGCTACAGACCACCTGGTCAAGAAGAAGAGGTTCTTACTGGTTTTCTCACTTTTATTCTTCTGATTCTCTTCCCCATTCCATTGGTGGAGTGAGCGGCTGGGTGATGCTTAGTTACCAGCTGGGGTAAACTGTGGCACCAGTGCTGAGTACAGGGGGAAAATCACTACCTTGGCCTTGCTGGTCACACTAGTTCTGATACAAGCCAGGATGCTGTTGGCCTCCTTGGCCACCTGGGCACACACTGTCTCACGTTCAGCCAGCTCTCAACCAACAAAACAGCTTCTTTTCTGCTGAGCAGCTTTCCAATCACTCTTCCCAAGCCTGTAGCATTGCATGGGGTTGTTGTGACCCAAGTGGACAACCCAGCACTTAGCCTTGTAAAACTCATTCAACTGGCCTTGGCCCATCGATCCACCCTGTCTAGATTCCTCTGTAGAACCTTCCTACCCTCAAGAAACTGGCATCATCTGCAAACTTACTGGGGGTGCACTCAGTCCCCTCATCCAAATATTTAATGGAACATTATGTTGGTTTACTTGTGCATAACCACAGACTTTTCCATCCTGAAGTATTCATCTGAAATATTGCGGATGTAAATTCACATGCAACTAAAATAAAAGGCTTGACAAAGGGAGGGCAGGGAAGAGGAATGCATTCCTCCCACTTTTTCACAGCCCATCAAGAACCATAATTTGGTTCATTTGCCAGAGAAGCAGCTGAACAAGTACATGAAGCCTTTACCCACTTCATGGTTGCATCCTGAATCGCTAAGATTGCTTAAGAGAAAAATAATGACAAAAATATATTAAGCAACAGCACTCTGTGGCTTGCTGTTTGAACTCTACCATGACAATTTATAAGGAGAAATTTAGGACTTCTGTGATATCTTGAGTTGACAGTAATATATATCCTGGCTTTCTTTCACAGGCAAAGCAGCTGATCAGGTGAAAGTAGAAGGGCAATGGCAGTGATATCTTGTCTTCTCCTCTCACACAATTAGCTTCAAGGTTCCTTGCGGCCTTAGTGAAGAGCAAGGTTATACAAAAAAATGAAAGCATGAAGACTTTCTGACAAGGAGGAAGCAAGATCTTTTTGCTATGAAGGCCAAACCTAGTGCTGTGTTCAGGTAGCTTGAGAAATCAGGATCCTGACTTCTATTTTTTTTTATATATATATTATAACAGCTGCATAATAAACACATATATGGGTTCATTTCTATAAAAGGATATATTCATCCAACCGAAGCAGATGAACTATTGCTATAATAGGATCTTAGGTGGAAAGTTCAGATACAGATGTCTACACCGTAGAAAGCCCTGTGGTGCTTCGTCATATAGAGCAATACCATCTTGTTGTTCCCTTCCTTTGTTAGACCTCTTGTGGTGACTGTGTTTTTCTCTTGCCTTTACTCGTAAACTCTTCAGAGCAATGTAAAAACAAAGGATAGTGGATGATGGGTTGAATGTCTATATACAATTCTGCATTATATGATAAAGACTACCTGTTGCAAAAAATATAATAAAATATTCTATGTGAAATGGAAAACTATTATGAATTTGGGGTATATTTTGTTTAATTAGAAGACACTAACATATTACTGTGATAAGGTTATTGGAAAAGTGCAAGTTGAGAAAAAAATATTCAAATACTGTTAACAAAAGATAGCAGAAATGGGCAGCTAGTAAATATTTTATTCAAGTGATAGACTACTAACATGTCAGAATTCTGCAGCTTGGCTTGGAATAGAGTCATCTTCATATTTAGAACAAATCAGCAGAGATGGCAAAAAAATGTTTTTAGGGCGCCTATTGCCCAAGAGTCTTCACCAGCATTTAAAGTTCTTTCTTATCAAGGTAGAACTACAGATAGATGCAACATCTTTTCTCATCTCAGAGCCTTAAATCCTGCCACAAGCTGTCTGCACCCTTATACTTCCAGAGTAGGATTGGAATGATTGTAAGTCTTTTCCTGCTGTACAAATAAAAGGTCTTCTAGGAGTCAGTCTTCCACATATTGGTTTGTCCTGTTAAGATTATCTCTACTGAAAGTAAGTGAATATGAAAGGATGGTGCAGAATGGACAGAAGGCAGGAATAAGAAACTACTGTTGATTAATATTTTTGCATTTGAAACACTTATTTAAATATGAAATATACTTTTGATAAAAAAGGAAGGATTACTACCAAAAGCAATCAGATCATGCAATAATATCATCACATACACTTAAGTTACAATTCATCATATTCTGATTAGTAATTTTCCTAAATACTAATAAATTACAACTTCAGAATTCTTAATCTAACAGTATGGAGCCTTACAGCTTCTGGAAGGTGACATTTAATTTGCTATCATCAAAGGATTATAACATTTCTCTAACTCTCAGGTAGAGAGATTTTCATGCAATTAACTTCAGTGTCTTTATCCACCCCTAGAATTACCAAGCAAATCTCTTTACAAAAAGGATAAACTGATGCATCCAATCATTAATAGCAAATTTGTATATTTTTTACTAACATAAACCCCAATCATTCTGTAGAAAAATAAAGAAAAGACAGACTTTTTCAAGGTGACTTGGACCTGTTAATAATCTCAATTTCATACTGAAGAAGAAAAGTTGTGAAAGTGAAGCTCAACAAAACACATGAATCCTGTTGCTTCAATGATCCATCCATATATTTGTAAAGATTAAATAATCTAGCTGCTAGGTTCCATTCCTTTTCACATACAACTTGGCAAAGAGGAAGGCAGGACGCAGGATAGAATGGCAGATTTGGAAATGAAATGCAAAAACTTTTCCAGAGTTGGCATGGAAGGTATAGCTTGAGTGAAAAAAAATATCCAGGTGAATTTTTTGTATATTACATTGCTGAATCTGTCTATAATCTTCATGGTCTCAGAGATTGCTAAACCCAGCAAAAAGATCAGACACTCAAAAACCCAAGGTCAATGAGAAAAGTTGTTACATTTGACACCAAAGACTTAGATTGTGCCTTAGATTGTCTCACAATGAGATCAAAAAGGAACACTTGTCCAACAAAAAACAGTTATTTAGCTGCTTGGCAGCAATATATATCAGGAAAGTATTTAATCCAGTTTTAGTATAGTGTATATATATTCAAAACAATACCTCCCTTAATTGACTCTTGCTAAATCAGATTAGACAAGCTAAACGTGTGTTTTCTTTGTTTTGATAAAATACTCACTTTGCATTGTTTATTTGCTGGATTGTATCGTTTGGTTTGATCTTCAATGCTCTATCAGGTCACTTCTAGCAATTTAATAATAATATTTAATAATACTTTATTGTTATAGGCACACAGACAAATTGTCAGGAAAAAGTTCACAAGCTTTATAAAAGATCTTTTTGTTTATCTATCTCTTTCAGTAACTATAGCCTCAATGCTGGTAAAAATCACACATAATAACTACAGTCTGAAATTGATAACAGATAGTAGGCAAAAGTCATTAATAAGCAAATAGTACAGTATTTATTCTGTAATAGGGATCTTTACAATAAAGGCTTTAATATCTGAGGTAAACACACGGAACATTCTATAGTCAATAAACAGATACAGAAACTTCCAGTGAACTCTTACTGGTCCTCTTTTGTATAGGGTTGTTACGTGAAAGCACAGTATCACATCAAGTGCTATGAATGCACCTTAGCAATGCAAACCATAAAATACCAATAGTTTCCTTTTCTGAACTCGATCATATTTTTCAACATACTTTTGATACAAGAATTCCAGAACAGAAGAGACCATAATATTCAGATTTTTGTCTCCATAATGCCATTCAAAGAAGTTATTTATTCTAGTTTGTTCTTCCAAGAAATTCCCTCTTAATCCACACAAGAGCTCTCATTTTCTCTGTCAGAGAACCTTGTACTCTGTCAATCATTTTTTAAGAATCTGAAAGGTTCTAATTTCATCACATACCAGTGTTTTTTAAAATACCAGCTCTTGTCTATGGTTCAGAAGCACCACCAAAATGATGCTAGGTTTCTTCCTTAAATATCTACACCACGCTGATTGGCACGATTCATGTGGCACATCTTCCTACTGATCACAAACTGAATCTAGACATCTACTCACACAGGCAGGTAATTGTGCTGTGGATGTAAATTTGTGAGATGAATTCCTCCCTTGATGCCTGGCTTTTCATCAAATTTAATATCGTTAAATTAAAAAAAATATCTTTCATTGGAATTTGTCATTTGTTCAGTATTGAAATTTTCTGCACGTCTATGATGTTGACAAAATCCCTGATATATTTGAGAAATTCTTGCCGCCTCTGCTTGGTTCCTCAACTTGGCAGGCCATTGAGAAGTTCAGGCTTCCAGTACATCCCTTCAAAAGTTCTCAGAAAGGGAGGATGTTAATAGCTTTGAAATTTCCCATTCTTAGCTTCACTTCCAGCACAGCTACAGCTGCTATTTGGGTTACTGGTTCTGAGGCAGTCAATAGTTTCTTGGAACCAGGAAGGCATTGGCAATTAACTTTAACTGGAAGCCTTGAAATATCTTGACTTTGTTCTGGATCAGAATAAATTTATATTACAAAGATTGAATTTTTAGTCCTCTTAAAATGTAATTGCTAATCACATCAAAGCTCTATTTAAATGCAATTTGTTCAGATGAGCTTGCTTTAGAACATAATCAAATACGCTTGTATAACTAATCTACCCTCTTCTTTATGTACTTCTCTAACATTTATATAAAATTTGCCAGCAAATGTTTTATTATTTCAAAAGTATTGATAAAAATATTGACCCAGTTAGTTTGCAATATAAACATGAATCTGTGCATAATCACAATAGATGTTCTCAAAACACAGTAATTTCTAAATGAAAGCTTGTGACCTACCATTAAATCAGCTTTGTTTTTAATACATTTATTCTAGGCTGCACTGATTTTGTGTAGCAATGTTATTGTTATCAGAATTTTAAGGCTGGACTCAGTATGATTACGTACAGAATTAACTGTATTATTGCAATACAATAATACAACACTAACTGCACTATGGCAAGAACTGCGGAACTTCAGTTATAAGTACAAAATTCAAGTTTGCTCTTTACTCATAACTGTGATGCTGCTGGCTATCAAGGCTCTGCCTGTGTGTCTTTCTTTAAGCCATTAATCCGCCAGGTGGTCACAAAATTATCTGATAGAATTCTCATGGATGAGACAATGCACTGGCTTGAAATCAGATGACCAAAGTGACTGAACCTGTACCCACCTTCACAACAAAGTATTTGACTTATCAGTGCAGAAGTACTCTTTGTGGGATTTTACTGTCCTGAAGATTCTCCCCAGGCAGTGTCTGCTGTGCCTAAACCACACAATATTCTTGAAATTGCTGATTGACACCCAGGGTGGAGAATCTGGCCCTCTGTAGGCTCCTTCTCTCAAGTGCTGTCTGCTGCAAATGAATGAGATATGATGGTGCACAGATAAGACACTTATAAATGTCTAGTAGAAACCCTTATTGAAGATGCAGAGATTGTCATGTAGGACAGTCTCATACTTTGCTAGGATAATTAAGAGACTTCTTGAATGTAGACCAAGTATATAACAGTAATGGGTGATGCATGTTCTGGAGTAGTAGGGCTATACTGCAGTTGTATTTTAAGGAAGGAGCAGAAGACTAAGTCCCAGGTAAATCTCACCTATTCTGACTGAAAGTGTTGTTGTAAGGATGTTTACAGGAATCTTGTCACCATCCATACACTAAACAACCATCCTGTTCAAGAGATTTGATTTCCAACATGAGTCTTACCCTATTCCAAGATACTAAATATTATTTCTTTTAACAAATCCTCTTTCTGTGTCAGCACAAGAACGTAAAAATATCTCATTTAAAGAAAAAAAATTGCTTCTCCAGATTTTAAATAAAAATTCTGCATATACATAGATATTCATTAATATATAGATGCATAATCATTAAGATTCCGTTACACTCCTTAATTATTTGCTTATTCTATCCTTTAGCCTTTCCTGGCATTTTTCCAGCAGGGTTGTTGTTAAGTAAGAGCAAGTCTGAATTATCTTTTTCCCCATTTTAGTAAACCAAATGATTGCAGACTCCAGTTTGACCAAGTTTGATCCAAAAAAATAAAAATTTCAAAATCCTAAGAGAGTAACATTGCATTTTACTATAAAGATTAATAGTCACAAGCCATGATAACTACAGGGAGAACTAAAGAGAAAAGGAAGTTTCAAAGCTCATAAGTTGTCCCTTAAAATCAATCTAATCAATTACTACAATGTAGTGCTGATCAGTTTTCAACACCAAAGGCAATTATCTCATTCATCTATAGGCTTAGTGGTTTATGATGGAATGTGACTGGCATAACACTAAATCCATTGTCCCAAATTCAAATCCCTGGTAGGACTATTCCCATGAGAAGTTAACAATGAATGAGTCTCTCACTGGCTGTGGCATGTCCCATTATGCAGAGGACACACTGATCTTACTTTTAATGACAGCTGCAAAATATATGATAATTCCAGTGTTGGTTGTCTCCTGAAATGTTCCCTTCTTAAATAAAATGCATAATTGCTAAGGATAAGAAAATGATAAATGATATATAGAGTAAAATCTGCATTAAATACCATGCTCATATCTCTTAAATGTTTGGTGTATGCACAAATTAGTTTAATATCTTAATCATAGTTATTGAATTCCTCCCTGTGTTTCAAATTTATGTCTCATTAAAGTAGCATTTTTACATGGAGAAAAGCCATATTCCATGTACCTGAATTTGTCTTTCTGAAAAGATTTTGCTTTACCCTAGTTTAGAGATAGTGAGTGATGCAGTAAGGAAGGTTGCTAAGAGAGTTTAGGCGTATCTCCTAGCTACCACGACTCTATGAGACAGAAACGATCCTGGAAAAAAGAACTAAAAAAAAGAAAAAAGAAAAGAAAAAGGATAAAACATGAATTGTACATGGATAACTTACAGTAACTACCCAAAAGCACAGCTCTCTGAAAATAGCCAACTGACAGAGGATGAAAAAAAGAAGAAACTGAGGAAACTATATTTATTTCATTGTAAAATGAATTACGGGGATCTAGGATGTCTAGCAGAAGAAATATATGGTGTGTATGGTGGAAATATAAAAAAATATAAAACAGATGCATCAGAATTAAATAACTACTCACCTATGGGACAGGTGGATTTCCTACTATGCATAGAACCTTATTGTTTTTCTGAGGAGAGAAAAAAAGTTGAAATTACTGAGTTTCAGTTTAGGCACTGCATTTAAAGCTCCAGGAAGAACCTGAGTAGTCTGAGTTTCACCACACACCATGTTATAGGTTACTTTAGTAATCACTCTCGAAAGCCAAGTCCTAATTAAAATTTAAATTTATTAAGCAAGTGACAGCAAGCAAAACAGCGCTGGGCGGCCGGGAGTATCACACTCCACACACGGCGCGCACAGTCCCCGAAAAGTTCGTATCTTTATATCCCTCGCCTTCCGGGTTTGTATCC
>JANHGB010010309.1:0-11784 GCA_026283785.1 Coracopsis vasa
ACCTGTTCTGACTTCTGTTATATTAATAAAAGACTTTGCAATTAGTTCATCGACTCAGCTGTGATACCAGGTTCTGGGAATTCTTTACGTGCTGGTACTGGGGATCTGGTACTGGGGGCGTTACCATGCCATGGCTGCAGGGCATTGGGAATCAAAGGCCATAAAATTTACCTAGTGCACAAGCACTGCAGTTAAGTGACATGAAATTATGTTTAATCTTGAGATGGAGAGACATATGGCACAAATAATTTCCTGCACAGAACCGTGTGTTGTGGTTTGGCTCCTGGTGCTGGA
Organism: Coracopsis vasa; assembly: GCA_026283785.1. Classification (NCBI taxonomy): domain Eukaryota; kingdom Metazoa; phylum Chordata; class Aves; order Psittaciformes; family Psittacidae; genus Coracopsis; species Coracopsis vasa. The sequence goes on from JANHGB010010309.1 coordinate 295, forward strand.
GGGAGGGAAGCTTCTTGTTTGCTTTCTTTCTGCCTCAGCAGGTGTGGCTGGAAGCAGCAGGCAGGCTCCCACCATAGCATTTGGTTTCCCGTTTTGTCTTTGAGTCACAAACTTGCAGTATTTAGTCTGCTGCCCCTTTTTTACCTTCTCAGCTGAGAGGCATCTGAGTGAAGCTGTTTCACTGAAGCGACTGGGATCAGAGCTGAATTCTGTCAGGATTCCAGCCCTGGCTGGTGACTGCTGGTTCTCAGCCTTTACTCTGCACTGCATGTGCCACTGCTGCACCAGCGGCTCAGGAATGAAAGACTTTTTGGTGACCTACATAATTCTCCCCATGCAATGTGATGACTTCAGAATGATTCCCTATGGTAAACTTTTTTCCTTGATTTGGCTAGGTCATCTTAAATAGCTCCAGCTAATAGCTAGTAGTTCTGGAAGCTTTATTTCCCCCTAATGAAGAGGTATTGCAGTACAAAGGGAAGGTTGTTTCACAGCTCTCATGTATACCTAGAGTAGTAGAGATGAAGGGAGTGACTAGCTGAGAGGCGCACAGAAAATCCACTCAGAGGACTGGAAAAAGCCTGTTGTGTCCAGTCCCTGCTCTGCTTTCCAGCACACTGTAACCTGTGCTTGAACTGCCAGAGATACAAAGATACATCTGCTTTTCCCAAGGGGAGGAAGGGGCAGGAAGTTGTGCAGCATCAGAGACCTCCCTGGTGCAGTGACTCTGTACTCCTTAAATATGTAACATCAAATTGAAGTTGTTAAGGGCAGAAAAGACAAAAAACTGTTACATTTTTCTTACTTGAGGCATTTCATGCTTCAGTTCAGTGCCTGTGTTTGACAGCTCATGTTTCTCCTCTGCTCCCAGGCATGCTGTAGGTCTCATGTTTCGCTTCAAGAGCCCTGTAGCTCGGCTTATTTTGCTTGTAAAGCTATTAAACTCACATAGCAAGTTTGTCCTTGAAGCCACAAGACCCTCTTCCAGGCACCAAGTGCTCAGCAGTGTGACTTGTCAGCAGTAGCTGACCCCGAAGTGTTGCTGTCATCTGCCTCTATGGGCTAAACTCATTTGTGAGAGGAGCCTTGTTGCCTTGTGTGCTCCATGTCAGCTTTGTAATGTGCAGGAGCCCTGCTTTGCCCTCCTGTGCCAGAATACAGGAATCTTGTGCAACCGGAGGCAGCAACATTTGGTCCAGCAGCGAGTGCCAAGGTGAGGGTGTGATCTGGCAAGGCAAACAGCATTTGTTGGTGGTGGGTTTGGGAGAAGGGCACGTCTGAGGGAGGCGAGCAGCTGGCGTTACTTGAGCTGCTGTTGGCTGGAACTGCTCAGGCTCTTGCAAAGAGGCTCCTAGGGTGATTTCAGGAGTTGGCTCCCCAGCACGTTTGTGAGCTCTGGTGTAGCTGAGAAGTGCTGGCACTGCCTGGGAGAGCAGCCAAGGGCTGCGTGAATAGACTCAGTAGCTGTAGCAAAGATTTTTAGCGGTGACAGTTGATGTGTGGGAGAAGAAAATGTATGTGTGCTTAATAAATATTGGCACTCAGCAAGAGCTTTTCAGCTAATTTGGTGCTTGAGCTGCTGGGGAGCTGGGTTGTCTCTGCCACGTTGAAAAGGATCCCGTCAGATCAGGGCATAAATAGAAAATTAGTATGAGAGAACCTTTTTTTGTGAATGGTGCTAATTCACTGCTGACTGAGCAGCAGGACAGATCTCACCGGCCTTTCCAAGCTCACACAAGAGGCAGCAGCAAATCCTGCTTCTTCTCCAGGTCCATGGCCTGTGTGTGCAGACATTGTTCCACAGAAAAAGAGCTGAGAATAGACCAAACCCTGCAAACCTGGTCTCTTTGTTTGCTGGTTTCTGTTGTATGAACTCCTGCCTTTCGGGAAAGAGAGGCACCTTCTTCACAAGCTGTGTTTCAGTGACTTTGGGGTTGTACAAATAGACTTGATGACCTTCAGAGGTCCACTGCATCATCTGGTCCTTGCTGGGACCATCTATCTATTTCTGTGGCTGGTCTTTGAAACCCCTCAGTGATGGAAATGGCCTCTCTGGATTGCCCTGTTCTTCACACCTTTTTCGGTGCTATTGGAATGAGTAAACTGCATATTCCTTGCCACAGCTTAACAGCTGTGAGAGGATTAATTCCAGTCTTGCTGGTGATGTTTCTATCTCCCAGTGTATTTGGCTGCTTGGTTGCAGCACTGTAGTGGTCTCTGATTTCTGATGCATGACACTTTTGCAAGTCAGATGCCACAGGCTGAGTTTCTGTGCTGGCAGGACACCATATTCTTCACCTCCTGTCGTTGCTGTTGTTTCCTCTTCCCAGCACGCGTATCCATGTGTGTACCTGCAGCGCCGTCCAACCGCACATCAGGGCAGTGCTGGAGCAACACGTGTTCTGCAGGATCACAGCAGTATTTCCCTTTAAATTCCTCCTGCTTTCCAGGGAGCAGCTTTTGATCTTTACCTGTGGCTTTGTTCTTTCTGGGCTAGGTAAAGCTAATTAAATGCTGCCTTTGTTGACAGTGAATCCTGCACCTCTGCTGTGCTCTGAGAGCCCCTGGAGAGCAGCAGGAAAGCATCACACAAGCTCGCTTCATACCTGCATCTTCATCTGCTGTCCTTAGCAGGAAAAGCTCACTTGTGTTTCCTGAGAAAGCCACCGGGTACCACCCTCCTCCTTTGCAGATTTAGTGCTTTCAGAGTTCTCATGAAATAGCTGGCACTGCTGAAGGTCCGGATATCCGTGCTTGACAGCAATGGGCAGAGCTGCACACACTGCACTGCCTGGCAGTGGTACCCTCCTGAGCTGTGCTGGAAGCTCAGGGCCTCTGATGCCGTACAGGTTGTTCCACATCACTACTATGGACTCCCTCAGCACTGTTGGAATGGTGTGTTGTAACTTGGTGGTGGGAGGGAGGAATTGCTGCAGAGTTTACTGTGTGTTCTTGCAGTGCAATGAGAGGAAAGGTGACCTGCTCTTTAAATGTGGTTGAGGCAAATTACTTTCTCCAAGATGTGACCCAGAGCCTCAAACAGTGCTGTGGTTTTTGGTGATCTGGACAAGAATGAGCACATGGCTCCACTGGGGTTTGGTTTTGGGGGCTGAGACATGAAGATACATCTGTTTGGTGCTAGAAGGCAACACAAGTGCAAAGGACTTGCAAAGTAATTGTCTTACCCCAAACACTTGCTGGGCACAGGATGTAGGAGGGATGAGGCTTCTCTCTGAAGTTCCAGCAAAGACTGAAATGCAGGAGCTGCTTATGCTGTGATTCAAGCTGACAAATGCAGTGATTGCCAGTTAAACCAATGGTTTGTCCTTTAATGAAGGCTCTGTCAACCACTTGGCAGCCTCATTTGCAATCTTCTGTATGTGCAAATCTGTCAGAATCAGGACAGTTACTTTCCTTCCCTGCAGCTTTCATTCTGCTCTTTGAGAAGTGCTGGTTTCCATTGGCTCTTTCTGCCTTCTCACTTCCTGTTTGCCTGGAGATATCTTTAAAACCATGTTTAAAGAAATCAGATCTGTTCAGTGGTTGATGATGCTTTAGGCCTCTAAATGTTTCCTGCATAGAGTGCCCTGATAGTACAAGTCAGGGCTTGTGTGCTCTTGGTTTTATGTCTGGCTGCCCCTGTTGCATGCTCTGCAGGTCATGGTGTGGGAATTGTCATGAGGAACACAGTGGGCTGCCCCTGGGCCTGGGACCGTGGTGGTGCGTGGTGTGTGCTGGGTCAGACTGGCTTGTTCACAAGCAAGTGAGGCCATGTAAATACAAAGGAACAAAAGTAGATGGTGCCTCTCCTCGAGTACTTTTGACAGAACAGAAGCTGCTGTGCCTCGGACAGTCTGCTTCCCAGCTGGGCACAGCAGGAGCAGGTAGAGCCTGCTCCGTGTTGAGCTGGGCTGGGCTGTCTGTGGGATGCATCACCAATCTGTTGTTTCAACACTTCAAGTCTTCTTCCTGATCTGTCTGCTAAATAGTTTACAGCTTGGGTGGCCCCCCTGGGCTCACTGTAAAGCTCCTCATCTACAGCCCTGGAGAGGAGAACGTCTCCGAGTACAGAGCTTCCTCAGTGATGAGTTGGGGATCGGACTCCCCATTTAACTGGAGTCACCTATCGATAGATGACATGTCTGCTGGAGGCAGTGTGCCATGCTCTGCTCCTGGAGCCTGCCAGATCTGCTCAATGTGGGCCTCTTGCCACTTATATCTGCAAAGGCTCTATGTAACCACCCTGCTCAAACAAACAACAAAACCCCCAAATCCCAACCCAAAACCCTCAAACACACAGCAGGAATATGCCAAAAAATGGTGAGCACAAGATGAACTTGTTTTGCTTAATGTTTTCTTTGGAGATCAGTGGTTACTGCGGGCAAAGCAGCAGCCCCTTGTTTAATGTCATGGTCTCAGCAGTTTTTCCATGATGAAGGAATCCTCCAGGGTCTACTCTGACTCTCTTTGGCATTCCCAGGACAGAGATACATCGGGCAGCTCTGCATTGCTGAGCTATTCCCTTAATGGGCAGTTTGCAGTGACAAGCATTACTTTTCTCTTTCCCCCACAGTAACTATTAAAACATGGGGGTTTTGCTGCCTTCTTATTTCTTCATTGCAGAGAAAAACATCCTGGGATTCTGTATTTCATCTTTAAAATGTAAAGTTACAGCTCCAAAGCACTTGGAGGCTGTTGCTTGAGCTGTAGGATGGATGCAGCAGTTATGGGAGACCTCTTCCTTCTCAGACAGTGGAGGGCATGTGCTGTGGTGTCGTGTCTGTTCTAACACTGCTCTTTCCACTTTCTTGGCAGATCTTCGCAGTTTGGCTCCTGATTAGAGTTGACAGATAATGGAAACATTTCCTTGGCGATGTCTCTGGGGCGACTCCTCCGACGCGCCTCTTCCAAAGCCTCCGACCTCCTGACCTTGACTCCTGGTGGTGGCAGCAGCTCACCCTCTGTACTTGATGGGGAGATCATCTACTCCAAGAACAATGTCTGTGTCCACCCACCTGAGCTGCTGCAAGGCATCGGGGAGCATCACCCAGGTGATGGGGTGTTGCAGACTCTGCTCACTTGCTCTTTTCTCTCTCCTGGGGGTGTGTTTGTATGGAATTCTACCTCTCGGGCTCTAAAGAATGAAGAGGTGCCAGTGGGGGACAGGGGAAGGCAGTCTTATGGAAGACTAAGGAAAGCCATGCTATTTCTCCTTTCTTTTCTTGTCTAGCATCGATTTACCTGTTATAGTAGGTCCTTTTGAATTGCTAGAAGATGGACAGTTGTCATTTGAGGACAGTAACTCCTGCTGCTTTTTCAAATATGTGTATTGTTCAGGAAAGCCAAGTATCATCCTGTAACTGTCATTGCTGGCAGGGCCTCAACAACCATTGGTAGAGGGAAAAGAAAGAAAACATGAAGTAAATGAAGATAAATACAGCTCTATCCCTTTATTCTCATCTGTTCCTTTGCTCTTTCATGTTCTCATCAAAGAGAGCCGTGGCCACTGGCTTAGCTTCACAAAACTAATTATTCTCTGAACATTGACCCACACTTCCCTTTTTGCGTGTGTGACTCTTCTTTCTATTGGCTTTTCATTAGTATTGTAGCCCTTTGGCTACACCAAGGTAAATAGTCTTGAGAAAGAAATGTTTAGCTGGCACTTGGAATTGTTTAACTAACAGACAGCTGAAGTTTTTCATGTGCCAGCATATTTCAGAATGTAATAATCCATGCACAAAGCTGAAGTATTTGCATGTTGTTTTTCTGTCCACTTAGGCCAGAGGGAATTTAGACTGTTCAAAAGCCATATGGAGACTTGAAATTATACGTAAATACTGACTAATGCTGAGCACGCCACAGTTCGTTTGGCAGAATTCTGTCCTGGTTAATGAAAGGGTTTGTTTTGCCCTTGTGTAATGGTGGTGAAGTGAGGGGAGATGGGGAAGAGCAAATTTCAGGCTTATGAAGTTTCCTTAGACTAAATCTGCATCATAACTGATGGTTTCTTTGCTCCCTTGAAGGCTACTTGTGCCTGTACATGGAGAAGGATGAGCTCCTGGGAGCCACGCTGATCCTTGCCTGGGTGCCTAACTCCCGCATCCAGCGGCAGGATGAGGAAGCGTTGCGCTACATCACTCCTGAGAGCTCTCCTGTGCGCAAAGCCCCCCGCAAGCGTGGCCGCCACGCTCAGGGCTTCGGCACTGTCTGGCAGCCTTCCCCCACCGAGCAGAGAGGGGCGGTGGTCCTGAGAGGAGAAGACATCCTGACTGTGTCACAGCTTGTGAAAGACGTGGCTTACATCAGTTCCCCCTCTTCGGAAGGGGAGAAGCTGCCACAGTGCTGCCCTGCGGGAGATGGCACCCACCGGTCCCCCCAGCCTGCGCGCAGTGACTCAGGAATCCTCTTGACAATCAGCTCTCAGGAGGAGCAGAACAGGTTGGAGCTGTCAGTGGAGGGGACAGAGGAAGGCCTGGACTGCAGGCCAGAGCCAGGGGAGGACGAGGGCTCCCTGGAGCTGTCTGCTGATGATGTGAGCAGGGACAGTACTTTTGACTCTGATTCTGATGCCTTCTCTTCCCCCTTCTGCCTCTCTCCCATCAGTGAAGCCCTCGGGAAAAGCAGTAGTTCCGTGTTCCTGGATAATGAAAGCAGGTGAGTGCATCCTTTTCTCTAGTTTCTGGGTGAATAGCTGGGGTGCTGGTTACTGAGCTTGGAGGTGCTGAAAGAAAATGAGAAGCTTCAGAGTGGTGCTGAGCTGAATATCCTGTCTTGCTTCAGACACCTGTATAATTCACAGGAAATTGTTTGACAGCCAGTCCTGCTTCTGCTCAGTGAGCCCTGGCCCTGAACATTCAGGGCTGTGCATGTACAGTCTTACAGGTGAACTGTCTTGAGCCCTTTGAGCACCTTCACTAAATTAAAAAGATCCTTTGTTGGTCTAATTGGCTCTCTGAGGAGAGGTGCAAGTTACTGCTTGTGGAGAACCACATCAAAGTGTCAGCCTCACTGCCTGTGAGCCATGGCTGCCCTGCTGCAAGGCACAGTGTTAACATGAAGTCTGCTTGTGGGACTGTTTTTGCTGGTGTTCAGAATGGGGTCCCACTTATGAGACACAAATACTAATTCTTGCATGTCTATTAGCCAATGCTGGTATATCCAAATGGCAATACTTCTCAACAGCATCTGCAGTAACCTTTACCTAGGGGAAAGAGGGCACCCTAGCAGAGGAATAATGAACAGTAGGATGCCTGTATAACTCCCTCTACTGATACACAATGTTTCTGTCTTTCTGGTCTGTGCTCTGTGCTGTGTATCCCTCATTTTCATCTTGGGGAGGATGCGTGTGCTGTGTTCATGAAGCACCATGGGGCTGATTTTAAGGCTTAACTTTGAAACTACACCTGAAATTAGGAGAAACAAGCTCTCCTTTGTGTGTGTCAGCAATGTACAGCTACATGAAGACTTGACCTCTGAAGAGGTTTTGCACCTTCATTTTATGGCTAATTCAAGCCCAGAGAATGCTGGTAAGAACAGGGTTTGTGAAGGAAGTATTCAAATTGGTTCATTTCTCTCTGGGTATTTTAAACCACTTTAGAGCAGTGATGTCAGACTTCAGATCAGCTTTACACTGATACATGTCCTACCAGTATGCTTCTAATTAACCACGAGCCACAGGGGTTTCTGGCTTGGGCTCTGCAGCAGCTGGGTGGGCAGTGGTTTGAGCAGCACCTCGGCCAGCCCATCCCATCTTGTCATGTTTTGGTTTCCAAATTGTGTTGAACAAGGTCAATTTGACAGCATCTCTCTCAGCTTTCTAGATCGTGCCTGACAAGTATTCAATGTAGAAGACTTTGGAAACTGCATAAATGTCACAAAACACCCTTGAAAAGAGTTTTAGAGAGGCCTTTGAATCTTTAAATATCACTGCTAAGAACTGACTTGATTATATTGGTTTCCAGGCTTTTTATCCGATTCAGATTGTGTTCTAACACTAGGCTACTGCTTGGGGGTTGAAACTTCAGTCCCATACACCTTCAGAGAATATCATGTTGTGTTAGAAGCTTCTTGGCATTGAGCTAAAACCCAGAAAGCCCCCAAATCCTCTGCACCCAAAGCTTCTCTTTGGTAATCTTGTTTCCTTGACAGTTTGTGTTTGACTTGTCTCTGTTACTCTGAAAAAAAGTGAAGTTTTGGGGGTTTTTTTAAGCATGTTTTGGTAGATAAAGTACAATTACAGTGCTTCTGAGTTCCAAATAAAATTCTTGAAGGGCAAATATTCCTGTCCCTCAGTGTGTGTGTGTGTAAGCTCTGGCCCAGCTCACTGCACACCCCGAGGCACTACCCCACCTTTAGCAGTTAGGAGCAGGAGTGGTGTGGGACACATTTCAAACAACATCCTATTCCTGCTGGAAACCAGGAGGTTGAACTGAGCCGGGGGAAATGCCAGCCCTTGGCCTATGTGCTGTGCGAGGTGTGAGCGGCTGTGGGCGCAGGGCTCGGGGCACAGCAGGCAGCTGAGGAGCCTTGTGGTGTAACTGTTGTGCAGCGCTGATGCTCTGAGCTGCGGCGGTGCCAGGGGAGGAAGGAAACATTGCTCTTGCGTCTTCGCACCCTGCTTCTGAATTCCTGCAGTGTGTCCCGTGGCTCCACAGCCTGGCTCGGGCGAGCCCTCTGCCGGCTTTGCTGCCGCCCGGCTGGGAAACACAACTCCCGCTCCTGGTAGATCTTCCCCCTTTCCTTCCCCCACCACCCTTTTCCTATTTTTCTCTCTTTTCCTTTTCCGTCCCCCAGCACCAGGCTGGAAGCCTCACACAGTGTGTGCAGCACTCATCATTTGCAGCAGATTAATAAAACAGACCTGTCATAGTTTGGGACTTCAGACTTGAACGGCTTTTGTCCAGTGTGGCCATGTTTTATGCCAATCTGTTCTTCCCTACAGAGCCCCCTTGCATGGCATCTGCAGGATCTTACCAGCTCTCTGAGCAAGAGATTTAGCATACAGTACTTTGCAAAAGTCCCATCAAAAGGCATTCCCTTATTCCCTGTGTTCATCCCAGTGTGTTGGGGGTGGGGGAATGCCGGTTGAAGTCACTACAGCATGAGAACAGCTTCCTTGTTTCTTAAGGGTTTTTTTTCCTTCTGCTGGCTGCTTCCCATCTGAGCCAGAACTGGAGTGTGAACAAAGTTTGTGCTGCTGGCAGATGGTTTGAACATTTTTCCCTCCCTACCTCCCGGTCACCATCTCCTCCCTGCAAAGAGGAACAAATGTTTCTGGTTATTCCCCTCTGCCTTGGGGAGTTGATGTGAAGAGAGCTCTGCTTTCCCCTGGGATTGCTTCAGGAGCTGAAGCAGAGCATTGCTGGGTGTTTCAGTCCAGTCTTTCTGTGCAACCAGGTATCATCAGAAACAGAAAAATGTGACGTTGTGGAAGAATTAGGATGCACACATGGACTTGGATCAGATGAGATCAGGGGCTCAGCAAGCTGTTTACTAAAATATCCATATAACCAGGAGTCACAGGTCCCTTATGCCTCTTGGAGCATCATAGAATCCCAGACAGGCTTGGGTTGGAAGGGACCTTAAAGCTCATCCAGTTCCAACCCCTGCCACGGGCATGGACACCTTCCACTAGAGCAGCTTGCTCCAAGCCCCTGTGTCCAACCTGGCCTTGAGCACTGCCAGGGATGGGGCAGCCACAGCTTCTCTGGGCACTCTGTGCCAGCGCCTCAGCACCCTCACAGGGAATAAGAAAGTGAAGAGCCCAGATTGACAACATCATGGTTCATGGCGTGACCAGATTAAAGAATTTGGGGTTTTTCTGGTAGCAATTTGATGTTTTCCAGCTATTTCCTTTGTCATGGAGGAGATGAACGTGCCACCAACCTCAAACCATGACATAAAAGAGTGATTTAGTATTATTGCTCTTCACAGGAAGCTGTGTTTCCAGCGGGATGCAGTTTGTGCTGTTCCGATTTGGGATCACTGTGAAACATCTGCATAGGACTGTTTATGCTCCTGCAAATCCAGAGCAAGCCTGCAGCACGGCTGCAGGAGCCTGGCTTCATTCCTAGAGAGCTGCATGCAGGTGGCATCCGATAAAGACACCTGACCCTTTGATTTGCCTTTTACATCAGTAAGTACAGGGCTTTGAGGAAGGGAAGGGGAAACCATGGCTTTAAATCAAAGCCCACGTATGTTTTCTGCCAGCTCAGTCCTTCGTCAGCCACAAAGGAAAAGCACAAACACAACATCATGGGCTCGTGTTTCAGAAATGAAGCATTAAGCAGCCTTTCCTGAACATTATAATCATTTCTATTATATATATAATTATATTCTAATCAAGTTCTATTATTTTGACAAAATATATATATATTTTTTAATGAAACAATAAATTCTCGGTAATTGAACCTAAAAGCAAACAGAACTTGAAGCTGTGACAGAAATCAATTCAAATCCAAAGTAACGGTGGGCTTTAGTTCTTGGTTTAACCCATTCATGCTACATGTGGCCATGAGCTCTTCATTGTCTTTAGTGCATTAGAAATCTCAGGGACCTCTTGCTTTTCCATTACCACAAAGCAGCAGCATCCCACATAGCTCAGAAGAGACTGGGACCACCTAAATAGGAATGGAAAACTCAAACTGTGCACTAATACAAGACTGTAGGGAAGAGAAGCAGCAGGAGTGAGTCCAGGGTTTCTTTCCCAAGCAGCCCCCATGGTGACTCCTCTTTGGTCAGAAGAGGATGGATCAGCACAAGGCATTAGCATTAAGAGGAAACATCTCAAACCCAGATGGTTTATGGAAGAACAGGATGAATCCGAGCACACCACAACAGCAAAGAGGGAACGTCACTGCCACAGGCTGGGAGGAACAAGACCGTAGCCAAGACACTGCTCAGCATGGAGAGTGTTGTGTCAACACACAGCGGGGCTGGGCCCCTGCCAAGCCAACCAGGAGGTATCGACATTAAGCTCTCTTGGGTTGGATTATTTATGTTTTGGTATTGAAATCTGACAAATAAACTTCACAATATTGATGGCGAGACTCCAAGAGCAGCAATAGCGAGCGTTACGTTAACATCACTTTACTACACCGCAGTACACAAGGCGTCAGGGCAAGGGAAGCAGAAGGCAAGGCTGCTGGACAAGGGACACTGGGAAGCATGAGTTGCAGAAGTGGGACTGTTCTGTTTCATTGGGCTTCTCTTAGTGGTTTGATGGCAATGAGAGATGGATGCTCTACATGAAGAGTGTGGTGAATGCAAAGAATAGGGGTGGAATATAATAAAGAGAAGGCTCAAATCAAAAGCATTGGAATTCTGATAAACCAGGAAAAAGGTGGGAACAGAACAAAGGAATCTTAAGTCTGGAGGAGAAACGATCACCATTTTCCACAGGAACAAAAGGAGCATGGAGCCAGGAGGGGGCTGGGCTCTGCTCCCAAGGAACAAGGGATGGGACAAGAGGAAACGGCCTCAAGCTGCACC
>JANHGB010010310.1:0-12765 GCA_026283785.1 Coracopsis vasa
AAAGTCAAAACCACAGCACTGCACCAGCTACTAAGAAGGAGAAAAATGACTGCTACTGCTGAACCCAGGACAGTTGGGTTTTCTTTTCTTAGTCTGTTTTTTCAGGCAGTTCTAGAGCATCTAAAATATTTTGAGGACTTCTCATCTTTCATGGAGTCTTTTGTCAAGTCAGTTGCAGTACGTACCCAGAGATACCTACTACTTCAACATCTGACTTGGATTGTGAGTACAGGCTCAAAGTATATTTACCACAGTGACTTTGCTCCACTGCAGCAGGATCATATTATATAAATATAATTGTCAGATTCAGGTGTACCTTCGAAGGAGCAAAGCTCCAGACAAAGGAAACCCCTGATAGTTCAATGGGAGTCATTGCCTGAATGAAGTATAGTACAAGGTGTAATTTCTGTATATATAGCTTTACCCCTATCCAAATTCATTTCTAATTCATACAAGTTTTTAATATAACTATATGTCATTTTTATTTGATTGTACAAATAACTTCATATATTTTCTGAAAAGTAACTAAATATTTGCATGAAGCAGGACCAGCTTTCAAGATTGAGAGTATTTTGATAAAATAAGTAGAATTTAATGGAACATCTTTTCTCTCATTTTGCCTACTGCACGTTTTTATTTTGCAGAAAGTAATATCCCTTTCTGCATCAGTTTTTATTGACTCAGAGAGCACAGGTAGTATTTACAAATTTTATATTGAAGAGTAGGACCTCATGGATATAACTCAGGAGATCACTATTCTAAGCTTTGAGATGTTCAGAATCCTACTGTTTTCCAGAGCCATTGATTTCCTAGGTTAACTTTTGTTCTTACCCAACTCACCAGTAAGATCTTACAGCTACATGTCTTAGAAAATGCAGTCAGTTCTTTTCCCAGGGTTACTGCCCTTTTTTTGACGTGAAATACTTTCTGATTTTAAGAATGTGCACTGTTTCTTAAGAAATAAAAAGCAAGAAAAGAAATAGAAACAAAAGAGAGGAGGGTGAATTTGTACCTTACTTTTGCTCTCTAGCGCTGCTTCAAGGAGGAGCAGCTCTGAGTGTAACTTAAGTAAGCCCTGGAGGGTTGTCTGTGATACAATAGTGGCTTCTTTCTAGATATTGCTGTTCTACCTGCTTGATGGCTAGGGCTTTCTTTCATGGTGTAACACAAAATATTTTGCACGTGGGGACTATCAGACTTTTTTCAACATTTTTTTGGTTGTGAAGGTTTTGAAAATGTCTTCTAATTGCAGCTCTGCTAATGGCTATGTCCTTTATGCATTCACAATTTGGAGTTCTCATGTTACGCATAATGTAACGTGTTCCCATATAATGTATAAAATGTGATGTCATATCCTAACTTGAATTTTTACAGCAGAAAATTGGAATGAAACTTCTATCATGTACATCCAGGAGAAATTTTTGTTTCTTATCACTAAGAGAGTTTATGTTAATGTCTGGAATATGCCTTTACACCATCAACAAAAACATACTATTGTTCTATATGTCAGTCAAGTAGTAGGCAGCACTGTGAAATCAGTGTGGCCTTTTTATTTATTATGCATAACTGTGGTAGGCAGAGGCTTTTCTCTGGTGAGCTGGGTTAGAGTCCAAGCCTAGGTGAGGGATGTGGTCTAGCTGTTATACCTGGTCTAGCTGCACACCCTGGAAGGTATACAAACAAAATCACACATAAATAGCAGCTTTCTTTATAATTTCCTTATAAAGAAGTAATTAGAGCCTTCCTGACCAACAGTGTACATCTTGGTCCTCTCCTGTTATATGTAGATACCAAATGTGCATGAGTTGTGTAGTCAACCCATCCTTCTGCTACAACCCCAGGGATTCTTAGTCCCCAGTATCTACTCCCTGCCCAAGTCTGAGCAGGCATGGAAATAGTGGCTCTGAGAACTGTGGGCTGTGCCCCTGTGGCAATTTGTGTTGTCCAGTCTCCACTTCCCTCTTTTCCAAACACTCTTTGAGTGCAGAAAGCAGACTGTGAGTGTGATGAACTCTTCTGTCACTGGCAGTCACCCACTTGATGGTTATTATTAGCTTTTGTTTTTATCATGGTTGCCTAGGCTCCCATGTCAATTGGTACATACCATCACCCGGTTGGGCAGACTTCCCCAAGAAAGACAGTAGCCAAGTCTATCCTAATGTTGACTACAGTAATATCCATCTACCTCACAGCTTTCTTTCAAAGGATTCCAAGAAAGAGGTCTATATAAAGACTCATGGGTCAGGTGAATTGCCTTGTCAGATTGCAAGTAACTGGGGTTTTGAAAGAAGACCGATGTCAGATCCCATGCCATAATGATAGTACTTACCTGCCATACAAAAATATGGGGGAAAAAAAAAACCAAAAGCAAAACAACAAACCAACAAACCACTAAAGGACAGAATAGCCATAAATACGAATATTTTGTTTATGTGGGTTTGTGTGTGTTAGTTAAAACAAATTGATTTTCATTCTTTTTCCTTCTGCTTTATAGAGAACTGGGAAAGACTTGTTTGCCCCACGAATTACTTTCATGTTATGTTGAGAACATTCCTCCTTTGCTGCATTTTCATTGATAAAAGATCACTGTACTAATTACTGGTGTGACTCCCACTGTTCTCACCTGTCTCTCAGCTTCTTAATTTCTGGTGCTTAGTGGGCAATACCCCTGTGTCTTTATACTGAGAGGCTGCGCATGGCATGCTAGCTGAGATTCTCTGACACTCCATGCAGCATGCAGCTGACTCCCTCGCTGCTTCTGGGCACTCACGCTTTTGTAGGGCTTATAGAATCATAGAATGGTTAGGATTGGAAAGGACATTAAGACTACAATTGTTGACCTGTTGTAAAGAAAATCTTGCAAATCTTTATTTGCCATCAAGACTGTCACTGCATTTGTCATTTTGGGATGCTTGAAGGAGCCAAGAAATGCAGGATATCTTTTCATAAGAGTTTTTTCCCATGCTCATTGTTTCCATGCTTTGCCTATTTAAGGAAACTACATTTTGTACATCTTCAGGGGTAGCTGAGGCTAGAAACATCTTTATTTTTTTTGTCTAATGGCATATTTGTTTTTCCACTCCTGTCTTTCTTTCTGTGGTGGTACACTCTTTTCTAGTCAGAAAGTGTTCGTGTTCTGAATAAATTGCCTTCTAAGATATACTTCACCTTATTATACTTAATGATGATAAAATTGGTGGTAAACCAGAAAGACCAACATGTAACTCCACTTCTCTAGAACTCATGTTTTTATTTGATCTCTCATTTCTCTTTAGCCTGATAAAATATAATAACTCTTACTCAAATATATCTAGCAGTATCTTGAGAGGTAGCTCTTTAAAATGGATTTCCATTTCTTGATTTGCTTTCTAAGATTATCTTGGGCATTAAAAAAATTTGCAACAATTAAAATACAAATAAATGCTTCCTAGATAGTTCTCAAGTATTATGGAGGAGTACTTTTTTTAAAGTGAAAAAGTCTCCACTTTTTTTGTACCAGCTCTGCATCCCAAGAGATGCAGGCATAATCAGTGCTAGACAAAAAATATGCTCCTTAGCTGTAGGATGAATCACTTACTACATCTCTTTATCCTAGATCTTTCATCATAAGTTTAACAGCTTCTCATACTTATGTATTTTCTTCCTGAAAGTCTATATTTATCCCTACATAAATTTTATACCTTGTTAAAATCTAACCCCTTATCCCAAACCCAGTGATTAAAGTATACTACTAAACTTTCCCAAAAACTTGGGCTGAGCTCATGTAGTCTCTTCTGAATTACAGTTGTGTTCAGCACAGGTGGAGAAAGCTACATCAGAGGTAAGCCATTAGATGCAAATCTCACTAGGCTGGGTAGGAAGAATTAAACACCTCAGTCTCAGACTATCCATAAAGCTGGATCAGAAATGGATTTTTTTTTTGGTAAGTTGAACTAACAAATTGACTAAGAGCAGAAATTTTGTAAGGTTTAAACAATAATCTCCATTGTCCTAAAACTTCAGCGTTTCACTTTCAGACTATATGAGAGACAAAAAACTGCCAACATTTTCTTGAATATGTATGTTCTTCATGTCTTTTTTGCATATTAAAGGTTGTGATTGTAAAGTGAATATTAAAATTTCAGAATAAATACAGAAAATGTATTAGAAATGCTGAAATAAAAGAGTTAATTTAAGAAAAAATGAAGAAGTTCTATAGTTTTTACATTGCCCTTTCTTTGGTTTTGATTTTTGTTTTTGTTTTTTTTTCCATAACTCTTTGTTATTTCTCAAGCTGTTCATTTTCCTGATTTTCCATTTTAATTTCATGTACGTGCTAATTTCCTGTTTGCTGAAAATGAAAGCCAACTCCCATTAACCTCAGCCAACATTTTGGGTCAGGAGTTCTCCAAGTTAGCCACTAGAATGCACAGAGGTCAGGATTGCACCTGAATTATTATTTCACTACAGGCCAGAGATGTCTTCATGTGAGTCTCAAGAAAAACATCTCCTTCAGCTCATGGTTCATGTCCCTGCAATACTTTCTGGATAGTGCTGCCTTTGCTCTTCCTTTCCAAACAAGAGTAGTCAGTCAGTCTTTCAAAATGCTGTCACACAAAGAGGGAATGTTGGTTAGGCTTCTTTTATTCCACTGCTTGCTTAGTGGTACACCTCTAAACTCGAGTGAGAGGCAATGGAATTGCCTCTTCAGAGTGATGGATAAAGGTAGACAGGCAGGTAGAAATATCAGAAGTTCTGAAGAGGGAAGATTAGTCATGGAGGAGGCTATCATTCCAGCAAACAAAGCTTTGTCTGCTCTGGGATTCCTGAAAGACAGATTTTTCAGAAAATGAGGAAATTTTGATGGTCTTACAGGACTTCTTACAAATGCAAGAAATTGGGCAAAGACACAGTGCTACCTTTGGAAACATGGCAGGTGGTGACTGATCAGATGCAGGAGACAAGTTCTTGCTGATGGATGAAAGATGCTGGGCAGAGTGCTAAGTAATATGACTAGTGTCCCTCACTGATCTTGAAGATCAAACCAAGTAGCTTACATTTGATATGGGAGACACTTGCATGGTTTCCAGAGTACTTCATGGAGCTAGCACTAAGCTCTTGTCTGCTTGCAAGACTGAAAATAAAGGCTATAAAGGCATATAAAGATAGGCTACAAAGGCAGATTTGCAAAGAGAAGCTGTGTTAAAGTTTAGGAAGCCAGTCAAAAGCTGGTGAACTATCACTGCTGTTAGTTGTTCTCACATGCTTTAAAGTTGCTACTTGGTACTCATGAAAAGCTTTGGTGGTGGGAAGGAAATCACAGTGCTCGCAGTGCTCAGACAATCCATTTGAGGGTGGAAAATCAGGCCAGGAAGCAATCTGCTGGCTATGATAGATATTTTGACAATTTAAAACTGGAAGGGGAGACTTTAGACACTGTCAAAGAGAAGTACAACAAATAAATAGAGATGCTTTCGCTGCTGAAAGAGCGGCAGGTTTGTGGCACTGGTATCGAAACCACATACAGTACCAAGAGGTCCCAGGTCCTCTAGAGCTACTCATGAATTCTTCATTTAGAAAACATAGTTTGTATTCCTAATTCAGGCATGTATTCATGAAGACTTTTCAGCCCATGCTTAAGTCAATAATTTTTAAACACATTCTTTGTTACTTGAGGAACTTAGCCTTTTCACTTTCAGCCTGCTGGTAAGTTATCTATTTACTGGATGCAAGTTATTAGAAAATGAGGTCCCGAATTACTGTATACTAAAATCCAGAACGTCTCACTAGTGCTTTTTATTCATGCATTTATTTTTGGTCCCTTCTGCCTAAAATATTCTTGGGTTCCTTGTCACCTGGATAAATATTCTTCTGCTGCTTACTTTGGCTGAAAATTCAGGTATATCTCAAATCAGTTAATATAGTTAATTTGCTACTTGAATCTTCACTATTATCATATAGTATAGGCAGTATCTATGTTATTTTACCTTGAATTGTATTCCTAAAAGTTCTTCTTCAGAAAGAACACATGTTAAACTTTTGCTAAATAAGTTTCTCTGTATTTGATTTCTGATTTGTTTTCAAATCTGTTTTCATATTTGGATTTTTTGGTTATATATAACCTCCTCCTGTAAAGGACTTCCAAAGTTCTCTTCTAACAAAACAACCTTATGAAGCGTTAGTCATTTTTGATATTTGAAGCTTCTGGTAAAATGATCTCTTTCCTATAATTAGATCAATGTAAAGGCTGAGAGGGGCCATCTAGGAGATTTTGTTCTCAGTTTAAAAGTCAACCTTTTCTCTGCTAGCTGAATGACTTTTAGATACATACCAGATAATTTCCCTTACAGAGAAGTTTATCATTACCACTGTTTCTATCATTATATTGCAGTAGCCAGCGCTCTACAGATGGGTGACAAGCATACACAAGTATAGCTTGCACTCTCAACTGGCAATATAGGGAGGAGATGGGTAAACAGGGGCATAAGAAGCTAATATGATTTTCCAGAAAGAGTAGAACATTTCTAAAAATACAACAAAGGAACACGGCTCAATGCAGAAGGTGCAAGCCCTGTGTTGAGGCCGAAGTCTATGTTGTGCCATCTGCCCTCTCTTCTGCATGTCTTTCATGACTCTGGGAACTGGCAACTTCCCAGGATGCTGGCTCTCGGAAGTGAAGAAAAATAATATCTCAACTGAAAAACCTGAGATCAGGGGATGACCACAAGATTTATGCATACCATGACTTTCCCTGCATTTAGGGACTATCTTTGCCGAAACAGAATTCCTGAGTTCTTGAATCCTAGTTGAGAATCCTGTGTACTGTATTCAACTATATATATACATTACCACTATATGTATAGTGGTTATAGTAATTCTGAAGTGTTCAAAAGTGCTCTACTATGCAACACAGCTCGGGTTCAGTTATTATTGTGTTCCCTGTATTTTCTTGATAGTTGTGGTTGTGTTTAATAGCGTTACCACTCATGACTACAGTAAAAATCATAATCTTTATCACAGAAAGCCTCAGCTACGTCAAGTGTCCAGCTCCAGTTCATGTTAAAAATCTCTTACAGCTGGGTAAGAGTTGCCTAATGAAAATCATATTTTAAAAAATGAAATACTGAAGTGCTTTTTTGACTCAACAGTTCTACAACCACTTCTTCCACTTGCTTGCA
The DNA here is from genome assembly GCA_026283785.1 of Coracopsis vasa. Taxonomy (NCBI): domain Eukaryota; kingdom Metazoa; phylum Chordata; class Aves; order Psittaciformes; family Psittacidae; genus Coracopsis; species Coracopsis vasa. The sequence goes on from JANHGB010010310.1 coordinate 7,158, forward strand.
CAGGACAGCTCTGTTAAAAATGCACTATGTCAATGCTCAAACCTTCCAAGTTTTCATGTTTGGGGTGGCTTTTGTTGTTGTTGTTGTGGGGTTGGCTTGTTTCTTTCATTTGGTGTTTTTGTTGTTCCTGCTGTTTTTTTCCTACCTTAGTTTTCTCTTTGTATTAACAACCTGATGGCTGGAGAGTCAATTCTTACTTTGTCTAGGGTCACACCAAAAGACGTCCCTTTCCAAGTGCTGCTTTGTTATAGTGCTAATAGACGAAACAGCAAAATTTACCCCATGAATGGGGAAAGACAGACATTAACTGAAACTTACGTACACCTCCCTAACAATATCACTTTCTCTGTAGAAAACTCTCAGCTATTATTGTGGCAACCCCCCAGATGACAAACATTTTAGAGTAGCCATACTGCTACAAATGTACAAGTGCTGCCTTTCCCATGCATGTTACCCAAAGGGTGTGAGATGTTTTTCATGATTGCTGCAGGTTTATATCGAGTTTGCAACACTGATAACTAACAGGTTTTGATTCTTACACAAACACTACACCATTTTCTGTGCTAAGCCTCTAAAACAGGGATCTACAGGAGAGGCAGATTATTGATTCCATTTCCAGAGGGAATGAATTTTGATTGCTCTGCACAGGTTCAAAAAACTGTGTTGGTAATCTGCATTTACTCTTATTAACCTGGATTGAATTTTATCATAAAAATAAACATTTTATACTCATATTTTTTTCATATTTTGACAAAAATTCTCCACAGAAATAACAAGTTCCTACACTATTTGGCTCTTGCTAATATTAGATTTAGATGTTAAAGCTCAGGTGAAATGAATCTTACTGAAATGTAAATTAAATACAAACTGGCAAAATAAATTGCTTGGTAGATCTCTGTCAGTGATCCATGTTGCACCATTTTCCTGTTTCAATTTTAGCTCTTATCCCTTATATAAGTACAGAGATACAAGTAGGAGGTTTGTTTAATTATGGGTTACTGATAAAATCTTAATTAGACCACGTGTAAGTAGTTTCTTTCAGAGTCTGGAGACTTTGGCTTCTGACATAACTGGTGTTTATTTGGCAAGAGAACTGTTCTCATTGTCTCTCAAAAATTGCTGAATTATTTGGGAAAAAAATGCCAAGATGGTCACTGTGTAAAATAATGTCCCTTCAAGTTTTTTTATTCTTATTTTAGTTGCATGCATTGAAGTACAGAGTTTTTAACTCTGACTTCTACAAGATGTCAAACTGACAATAGAGAAGTGCAGAAATTTAACAAATAAGAGAGTAGCAAAGTCCAGTTTTAGGGTGAATCTTGTAGATCCTAACTGGGAGATTGTAGGACTTGCTTCCCGCAGACCTGCATGTATAGAAACCAAGCAGGAGGTTAGAGAGGCAAAATCCAAACACATTTCAGACCTCAGGGTTTGGTTTTGATTTACACAGTCTTCACCCCTTTCTAAGAATGGCTTTTAATAAGGAAGCTATTGAATTTTAAAATTATTGTTTATTCTTTCCATAGAAGACTAAGGATTCTGTTGAAACATCTATGATTTTATGTTTAGATCTGCTTTAATTGTGGCACAATTTGGAACAGTCCTGACCACAGAAGTACGTATAACTGGTACGTGGAACTTTTTTTTCCCTGAAAAAATTAAGGCTGTAAAAATTGGTAATTCTCTTCTCTTTGTGTTATTTAAACACTAATGACCTTTCCTTCTCTTCACTGAGTTAAATATTAACAGTTAAGAAGAAGAAATGTATAGAAAACCACTAAAGAATGAAAGAGCCACAGCTTGTCTGCTGAAGATTATGAGATATGTGATAGACTCATGGGAAGGATTTACTAGCTCTAGCTCAATTTCTAAGTATGTTTAGTACTAAATGAGACTTGCAAACGATCTATAATCTTCTAGCCCTTCTGAAGATAAAACAAGATAAAAATACATTGTCAATTGTTATTACTTGGCAGTGCAGTGTGTCTCTGCCATTACTCTTTCTTCTTCAGGGCAGTTCAAACGTGCATGAAGGCATTGATAGCACACAGGCACACTCACATAAAGGGTGAAGGAAAGGAACATGGAGTTTGATTGTGGTTATTCATTTTTTATTTTTTTTTATTTTTTTTTTTCTATTTGCGAAGACAGCAAGCATGAAGGCATCTGTGCCTGTCTAAATTCAGCCCAAACCATCTGCCAACAGTTGCAGCTAAAGGGTAGAAAATCTAATCGTGACTCAGAGGAGTTAGAAGGGAATGTGGGAGCCAGCGCCCTGGCAATAAGCTGCAGAGATGTGTTCAGCTGGGAAGAGACAGGAAGCAGTTAAATGAATGGGGGGCATCTATTCTTGTCACACTTACACTAGATGAACCTGATAATTAAATGAACAGTTACAGCGTAATGTATTGCAACACAGAGAGAGGTTTTTCAGATACATACTTATGCTGTGATCTTCTTCCCATCTGTCTTCCTCCTCCTCAGCTTCAAACCTTCATCATTAAGAAACTTGCTGTACAGTAAATTTGTAGTTCTATACAGTGATAGTTACCTGAAATCAATGCTAACTCTGAGTTATGGTATCATCATAAACTGTTTGATTGCCTTAATGGAATTATTTATCATTACAATTATTTATTATTTATCACATGAGCTCTTAAGTTATTCCTTGCTATTGATTGTGTTATCCTGTGCAATTTATTTTTCATTTATGTTGTCTGGATTAGAAACACATGAGGGAAAAATGCAGATAGTTGTTACTATGTTTTCCTTTTCAACAGAGAACATTTTGGGAAACAAACACAGCATATAAAAGCATAATAATTAAAACCTGCTTAACTTAAAAAGTGGGTTCATTATCCAAGTTCTCTCAGGGTAACTTCCACTAATTTTCCCAATTGGCTGAGATAACACTGGTCTTTTCAGCCAAAGTAAGATTTTTAACATAAACCCAAGCTGGATTCTTGATGTAGCTGAGGCTATGTAACGTTCTGAGTGGTCCTGTCTCTAGGAGAGCTTCTGTTTGCTTACTGCTACATGTTTCCCAAAGACTGTAAATTCATTTTGTTCAAAAAGGTATGACTGTCCTAAAGGAATGGGGGCTGCCTGCAGGCATTGCACCTATAAGATGTATGATGAGCCACCTCTACAGTTTGTATAATTGCATTATTTGATCCTTCTCTGTGGTAAGCAGGCAAACTTGAGACGCATCCTCCAGGCATGTTAATGGTTACATGTGATAATCTCCTACATCTCTTGGGTTTCAGTATGAACTGAGAGACAGCTCATCTTCATTTTACTTTGACAGTCTGAATGTTTAGAAAGTGGCATGGCTGGGAGGTCTTTCTCTACCTGCCTGTAAGCCTGCAATTCCCCAGACCATGAATGAAAATGATCAAGTTTCTCTTCTGCTTACCAAGTTGTACTGCTCTGCAATGTCTCCCAGGGCTCAGCGCACACCCGTTATTTATTCTTCTCTTTCGCATTGCACTAGAGAGCTTTTGAAGCTCTTTACAGGACAAAATTTTTGATGGCCGCTTGCTGACAAGCAAGTAGGATTTTGCCTACGATGGGCATTAAATACATACATATTTTATGAAGTATTCTTAAAAGTCTGTAGTTTATAATTATTCATGAAGAAGACGTGCTGCTTACAGAAGTATTCTCCTGAAAAAACGAGCCAGAACAGACATCTAAGGGAAGGAAAGAGAACATGGAGTCTAGTTAAGTACTCATGAAATTAACAACTGCTTTTGAAAAAAGGAAGATATTTATCAATGGATATTTTGAAATTTTCTACTTTTCAATTTCAAGTGTTTCCTCCTTATGGCCTCACTGGACTCTAAAGTGTTTTAGGACATCTGGTGTGCATTAAACACAAAAGTGATTCTGAAGTTTTCTTCAATACATATTTCACAACTGGATTTACTGAGTACTCACTATTTGCTGCTGTAGTTACATGCATTAAGCCTGTTCCTGACCATTTGGGATTGGGAGTGGCTTTAGTGCGTTTATAGATTTCCATAAAGATTAAGGTGATGGGACAACAGTAGCTGGCTTTTTTCTGTCCCTTGTCACACCAAAGGCCTGTGGAATAATTAAACCATGAGACAGCCAAGACATTTTACTTTTTTTTTTGTTGTTGTTGTTGAATGTACCCAGGGGGAATATTTATCGAATTATTGTCTGTTTTTTTGCTGTATTTGAAATATTCCTAGCTAACTTGCCAAAAACTAAGCAAAAATCTACACCAGATACTAAAATATACATTTGCAGATTGTCATGTTCTTCAAATCGCAGAGACTACTATGTGTGAATGTAAACACACAAAGTCCTTGCAATATAACATTTTTCGTTCCTAACACCAAGAAGCCTATAAAATAAGTATTTTTTCCCTCCATTAAACAAATTATTTAGTGCATCAAAAATTTAATTTCTTATTCATAAGGGTCAGGTTTAGACAACTTTTGATTTTTATGCAAATATTTGTCAAGGAGAAACAGGCATACAGGATGATCGTGCACAAATGTTGTTGCTAGGAGGGTCTATCAGACATATCAGACATGCTTCTTTTTTCCCTACAAAATGTACTAAGAGATATCGCGCCAGATGTGGAGTTATCCTTCTGCTTACTCTCCCAGTTGCTCTGGGTTTGTGTTTTGTTGTGTCTTAGTCCCCATTTCTTCATCAAACTTCTATTTCTGCAAGGAGCGAAGTTCACAGAGGACTGGCAGCAAGTATAATTCTAGAATTTAAACTCACTTAAGTGCTCATGCTTTCTACCCCTGTGTTTTGATAATGAACAAGATTTACAGGATTTATGTTAGAGAGGAAGAATCTGTTGCCAGTTTTTAGGATGTGGGGTCCTGAGACTTCCGAGGGAGGAATATACTTTCTTCTCAGGCTGACTTACCTCTCAGAGTCAGTCTGTGCTCCCCTATACTTCCCTGCATAATTCAATTACTGTTACCCCATCTCCATTTATCTGTTTTTTTTTCTAACTAATCTTCCATTAAATTTTAAAAATTAAATACACTATTGCAGGTAGTAGTGCAGAAGATTACCGAGGAAATTCATGGAAACTCAGCAACCAACCTTTAGCCAAACTGTATGCAATCAAAATCTTTCTTATACTCTAAACTGAATATATTTGTTTCTATCTCATTATTAATTTTTATTTATACTCATAACAGTACATACTAAAATTGGTATATCAGAAATGCCACAGAAAGAAAATATTCTTGGAAATGGATATGGAGTTAGCAGAAATATTTAATTTCATTTTGGGCAACAATTTGTCATAGAATCATAGAATAATTTGGGTTGGAAAGGACCTTAAGATCATCTAGTTCCAACATCCCTGCCATGGGCAGGGACACCTTCCACTAAACCATGCCACCCAAGGCTCTGTCCAACCTGGGCTTGAACACCGCTAGGGATGGAGCATCCACAACTTCCCTGGGCAACCCATTCCAGTGCCTCACCACCCTAACAGTAAAGAATTTCCTCCTTATATCCAATCTGAACTTCCCCTGTTTAAGTTTTAACCCATTACCTCTTGTCCTATCACTACAGTCCCTAATGAATAGTCCATCCCCAGCATCCCTAT
>JANHGB010010311.1:2523-23202 GCA_026283785.1 Coracopsis vasa
TTAGTTACTAAACTGTTCTTATCTCAACCCATGGGAGTTGTATTCTTTTCGATTCTCCTCTCCATCCCTCCAGGAGCTTGGTGGGGGGGGACACTAAGTGGGGAGGAGTGAGAGAGAGACTGCGTGGATGGGCTTAAACCACGACATCCACCCAGGAGGCATCTTCTGAGCATGAGGTCTTGTTATATGCCATGCTCCCCTTCTGCCACAAACACCTCTTCTCTTAAGGTCTCTTCCCTTACATGCTAATGGCATGCAAATTGGCAAAGCACTTTGGCTTTTTCTATGGTGTCTGGGACAGAAGAGGGGTGATAACCGTACATTGCAAGGGGGTAAGGTCCTGCACTGATTGGAGAGGGGGAAGCAGTTGTGTGAGCCCTGTGCTCAGTGTCAGACCTGTAATGGGTCTGAGTGTGCTGTGGAACAAAAGCCTTTCATTTTTTGTCTGCCCCATCAGCCCTGTGGCATAAAATGAACAATACAATGAGACCTGTTCAGCATGGCAATGCTCTGCTGGTGCACATACCCTTCACAGTCTCCTTCAGAGACTAGTCTGAGCAATGCAGCTCTTACTTGAGACCTGTACTGGTGCTTCCCTTGCTGTTGCTGCCTATGTATGTTACTCTGGGTTAGGCAGTGATAGTTCCCAAATTCCCTTGTTAGCTCAGAGGAATCTGCTCCTCAGCATATTCCCTACTATATTGCCTCAGGAGCAGTGGTGCAGCAATCTTGCTAGTTGTGTCATTTATATAGCTACCCTTCACCTTGGCTTTTTACCCTATCATGCAACTTGAGAGCTTCCATCATAGTATGGGCTTGTGGCCACTCTGTTAATAACTTCTGTAGTTTTCACTGGCTTTTATCTCCCAATTTCTAGAGCTCTAATCAATCCCTGAAGATGGACTAAGTAAGTGAAGAAAGTTAATTTCAATGTGTCCTTCCCAATAACCTCATTTGCAAGAAAATAGCTCAGATATTGCCATTAATCATTCTTTTACGCCATCAGTTGGCCAGCTGACTTTCTTCTGGGTTTTTAGTCAACAATTCTATAACTGGACTGCTCAGTTCACCAAAAAGCTGTTTCACTGCAGGCTGCAGTCTGGCTGGTGGGTCACTATCACAAACAGGGATAAGCTGTCCTGATGGATGGAGAACAGGGTGATATAGGGAGTGTAAAGGACCAGTGAAAAGTTCCATCCTGCAGTAGTCCAGTGAATGCTGTTCACCTGATAATTAACATTTCCTACATGCAGATCAGGCACCTGAGGAAGTATTTGGTAATGAGTCATGAAGGATTTGCCTGTCCAGCTGGACACCACTGTCCACCACTACAATTAGTGATAGTAAGCTTGGCTAAATTGGGTGTAAAGTCTGAAGAGAGCTGGGCCAGCACCAGTCCTTGCACAGAGCATCTGAGGCTGGTGGAGCTGGCTGTAAATAGGCTGGGTTTTTTGTTTCCCTAAGTGCAAGCACAGGGATTTGTTTTCTCTCATTATCTGCATAATTCCAGCACATATTTTGAGAAATCTTCCCTCTTTCCCTCATTTTAATGAGCTTCTTGGTGGGAAATGCAGAAGATTTCCCAATCTGTTGTCATATGACGTACGAAAGGGATAACCTCTGTATCTCAGCTCTGTTCATTTGAAGCTGCTTGCTGGTTTCTATTCAGCCACAGATACAATGAGTTGTTAGCATCTGGCTGTAAATAGTGTTATGTCTGGCTGTGGCAGGGAGGCAGGGAGCCCAATTAACACAGCCCTGAATAGCTGCTACTTTGCTTTCCAGATCCATTTCTATTTTGTGCTAGAAAGCTTAAAGCTTAGAAGAAAAAGAAGAGCAAAAGAAATTTTAGATATGGTATTCTCTCATTTAATATTAATTTAGTGAATATAGTATGATAAATGCTGTTGAATTCATGAAAAGACTCTTTCCCTTCTCAGTAATACAGTGATGGTAATTACATGTGCAGAAAGGAGTAAAACACTTACAGGACTTCCTCTAGTGAATTACTTTCATAGTCATTTGCTGATGATTCTTAGTCAATCAGTAGATAATAGGGAGAATAGGATCCTGAATGTAGGAGTAGGAGAATATCAAGGAAGCAGCTTAATTTGGTGGACACTGTAATGTGTCCGACCTTAAAAAGGCTTGGACAAAAAGAGAAAGGTTTTGACCAAATGTAACAAGACAAATCTGGGTTTTCAGGATATCCAACAGTGAAAGAGGAAATATGTAATATTTAATTTAACCAGGGAAAGGTTCTCTTAATCTCTTAAGTTCATTTAAGTAGGGTTTGTGGAAAATTACATAGGGAAGACATAGCTGAGAATAGATTGCTCTAGCAGAAAAGGGAAAAAAGGAGCCAGTGGGTAGAAACTGAGGCAACTACTATTAAAAAATACACAGAGAAGCTGTCTTGGCTTGGTGGCCAGAATACCCCACAGGACTATGAGGGTTCTCTCAATGTGACTTAAGTAAGGTATTGTTTCTCTCAGAAACAATATGTGTTATAACAGACCAGGGAGGCATTTTTGGTTTTCTGTGGAAACAGAACCTTCCTTTTTCCCCCTCATTTATATGTTTTCATGACTGAATCACACAAGTTTTGGATTATAGTAGCTCCACTTCAACCACTTAAGCACCATCACTCTGTAAGATAAAGGACATGCTCCGTAGCACTCTTGTTTTGTGCTATTTAAGTTCCATTAGCCAAAGGATCCAAGAAGATTCCTGCCACTCAAAATGAAGCCCCAGAACAGTAAAATGTATCAGGACCATCATAAGGGCTCAGAAGGAACTTCTAAGCCTGTGAGAAATCCCAAGTGCCCAAGCATCACAAGACTTCCAAAAGTCAGGAGATAACAAAATGCATGGTTATTCTCTACCAGTGTTTGAGCCATTAGGCTGCACTGGCTTCCTCTTTTCTGGAAGCTATGACATTAGCAGCACAGCACAGATTAACCTCAGAACAAGGTTCATCCCCATACGTTTTCCTTGCAGTCACAAATTACAACATGTAATGGAAGGTGCTAATCTCACCTCTTTGGCATGCATAAGAAACTGTCTGTGCTGCAGGATCGGGCTCTTCAATTGCAATTTTAAGTCACAAAGACCTTTTTTCATTTTAGACATCTACTGCATTTACAGCATGACCCTGGATGCTTTCCTGTTAAGTTTTGTGACACTCATGGACCTAGCGCGGATATTTCTGAAATGAGCAATTTTCACACAGCTGAAGGAACGTTTCATGGAGCATTTCATATTGAAGGTCATTCTAGGAATCAAATCTGGCTTGAACCTTTCCTGTAGGTGAAAACAGCAGCTTTCTGCATGTTGGTTGCACAAAAGTGGTGCATGCAGGACTCAAGCAGTCTTACTGTTAACATCTGCCCCACTTTCTGTTCACTGCTTGAGAGCTTCTCATTAAAGAATGGGAGCTGAGCCTAGGTGACAGTGGTTGGGAGAGTGGGAAAGTGCATCCTTAATTACAGCTGATGTCAGCAGTTTATGAGGAAAAGAAAAGAGTTTGAGACCACAAATTGTTTTGTATGCTCTGAGATTGTTAAATTCTCCATCATCATCTTCTCTGCCAATTCCAATTGCTGGTTATTTTTAATTCTTTTTCTAGGCTTGTTAACTATTCGTCAGTCAAATAAAGTTCATTTACCCGAGCAAGAAGACTGCATAATCTTATACCAGATGATATCAGCAGCTGAGCTGAAAAAAAACCCCAAAACAGCCCCAAATTCCTTCACTGTGACAAATTTCAATGTTTTTGTGTATTTGTCCGTAACTGGAACTCAACATTAGAATTACTTTCTTTTTTTTCTTTTTCCTTTTCTGGTTTATTTTTTTTCTTCATTTTAGGAAGTGTTCAAGAACATTTTGAATAGGAAACATTAAAACAAGAAGTATCAAGTTCTTATACCAACCCAAAAAAGATTATTGACTCATCACCGAGCATTGCAGATCCTGCTTTGAAAATGATTTTCAGTTAAGACTGAAGTTCCTGAATTTAAATTTCTTTGGACAACTTGAGGGAAAAACATTAAAGGGAAGAATAAACTGCTACCACATCAGTCTTGCTTTGCTTGTGTAAACGTTCCCAAATCAAAGGTTTTTAAGGTCTTTTAAATTCCTCTTAAGATCTTAAAACCAGGTCTTTAAGTCTTGGCAGACTGGCAGAGTTCTATCAGTAAGCACAGAGGCATCCCAATGTGAACCAAACCACAGCTGAAGTTAAAGATACCAACTGACACATCACTACTGTTACTGGGTTTCAAGCTCTCAAATCTGATCTTTGGCTGAGAAAAGCAAAACTGAAACACCTTGGCTGTGGGGGTTTATTTTTGTTGGCAAGAGGGAAACTCTCCCAATGTGAACCAGTTCACTGATGTTGTATTATTTCCACGTAGCTTGAGAGAACCTGACAGATGTGTAGGGTGGGATGACTGTATTTATGTCTAGAGTTTTTACTCACATGCACTGTCATATTGATTGTCTGTGTCAACAAGCATAATATACAGCATTAAATATCTCATTTTGGCATCTCCAAGTGACTGCAGCTGGGAGCGGTACTGAATATCTGTTTTTCTGAGTGAAGAAGGAGCCCACACACAGGACATAGAAGTTCTGCCCTGGAGAAGCAAAGCCCAAAAAGCTCCCCAGAGCTACATTGAGCCAACCTTAAGGGCTACTTCTACATTGCTGTTCCAGGTAGTGGCCACCTGGGCATGCAGTGGGATGCTAAACTGTGTGACAATATAAATGTACTGAAAGCAGCCAACAAAGCAAGAACACTGAATTTTCTGGAAGTACAAGGTGCTTTTTGCACATCAGTTGGTTGAAACTGATACCCACCTCCACCCCAAAACCCAGTGCCTATCTTCCTGCTCTGTTCAGCCACGAATAGGACATTGTGCAGATATAAACAACTGCCTACACACATATCCTGCTCAAGATTTACAGTACAAAACATTAACATGGTTTAATAAACCAGCAGATTAGACTTTTCTTCCCACCTCTTCCCAGTGATTGACTCTTAGCTCTAACAGCTAAGGCTAACAGCTCTAACGCTGAGGTGATGAAGACAAAAAACTTAGTTTATAAAATGGAGGTCTATGTCAGGGATGTTACACAGGCACTTTCTTCTCTGTCTGTTTGGGTGCCCTTCTCTTTTCACTGCCTGTGAAAATCCCCAAATCTTAATGCAAATAGAGATGAGAAAACAGAAGGTTCTTGCCGATATCAACCAAAGTACAGGGGAGGCACACTGAAATCAAGTAAACCCAAACCACTCTATTTTAAATGAGCCTCCTTCCACCATATTATTTATCCCTCAATATCTAAGGAATGTTGTTTCCCTGAATATTTCTCCCATCCTTTGCTAAAGCTGCCCCATGCCAACTGCCTCCCCATGTAAAAGATGGACACATAAATGGAGAGGCAAAGCTTTGAAACGTTAACATGGGGAAAGTTATAGTGCAAAGAGATGCACATGGGAATGATTTTTAATTCATGAGAGGTGAGAAGGATGTGCTTTGAAGGTTGGGCACTGGAGAACACTGCACAGATTTGGCACGGGTTCATTCTTACTGAGCTATCCTGTTCAATCGAAGGTTGATGTTTAAGTACTCGTATAGAGTAGCCCTTAATGCAAACCCAGAGCTCTTTGGGCACATTAACAAAATAAACACAGTTAAAAAAACATTGCCAGCCAGGCAATGCAGCTGAACAGCACAGGTCAGTACTCTTGACTTGAAGAGCAGCTTTCAGTGTTCAGCTTTGCCATTGCCATGCTGGCTTGCCCAGAGTGTGTCTTGGCTTCCCCAGCGTAGGTGGGATATTGACCTTTCCTTTTCTTAATGCTTCAGATGTGCTGATGAATAGAGCAGTATGAGAGCCCACAAAGGGAGCTTTGTCCCAGCGCAGGAAGGTGGGAGTTGTTTGCTCAGCCTTATGTGACTGTGCATCAGACCTTGTTAATGCACCCATCTCAGCAGGCTTCTTAGCTCAGGTTTGGTGCCATGCTAGCTACAGCTAGCCAGCTTCTGCTTGCCTTAAGGTGAGCAGAACGAAGTTGTACCTAGCTGGAAAGACTATTGACAAACTCATACCTGCTTTGGTTCACAGACCTCTCCATGCTGCCTTTGTCTATAGCATGTTATGAAGGCACAGCATCCTGCAAACCACCAAATGCAAGTTTTGTCTAAGCTGTCAGAGGATGCAACTTCCATACACAGTAATTGACCCAAACGCAGATATTTTTAATGTATTTTACTGACAGCCCTTTTGTAGTCCCCTTTTCTACCCATTCTAAGGTGGTTCAGGACATGCCCTTCCTGACCCTGGCCCTGCTTCCTTGCAAAACCAAGCATAGAATTGCTTTTGCAGTGACAGCTGGAAGCGATGCCTCAACTGTTAATTAATGAGCTGAGCCTTGAGTGCCTGAAGCAAAAGTCACACGTTGTATTTTGGGGGGATTGCATCAGGCAGAGTCTGCGCATGGAGCGAGGCAGGAGCAGGCGGTGGGAACGCAGAGCTCACACAGCCTAGGTGCAAAATCCTCCTTAAGGCTCTGGTGCCTTGAAACTTCAACTCTCAGCTGTTCTCCTGCCGCTTAAAAGTTGGGTAGCAGGAGAAAGGAGAGAGTGAATAAAGGAATCTGTTTTTTCCCCCCCAAATTACTGCACTCCTGTATCCTCTAGCGGCTGTAAGTTGGCAGGTCCTTTCTTATCAGATACAGGCAGGACTGGCACTGAGATCCATCATTAATACTAATCAGATAGTACGGGCAAAATTTTGACCACTGACCCCAGCTGAAAATCTGCCACCAGCAGTTGTTAAATTTTCAACCAGAACAACAAGCCATTTTGGAAAATGAAATTAGGGAATATTTATTCTGCATGTTAAAGAAGAATGCTACATTGGAATTTATAGCAGCTTTATGAACGTGGGTTCAGGACTGGTAAGAAATATTGTCTTTAGGTCTGGGGTATTCCATTTGCTGTTCCTGTAGAAGTGTCTGTATAAGGGGAAACTGTGAGATTTGGAAAATTCTGGTTTCTCACACAAAACTTACTGAAATTTGGCACCTGGCTTCTTCCCAGATTCTGACAGCTCTGATTCTGCTCAAGCTGGAGGGTCTCAACTGGACTTCCCTAGAGACAACTTCTAGGGAGCATCAGGAGGCTGGAGGAGGAGAACAGGTTTACTTTCCTCCTTGATGCCCCAGGGAGGATGGGTACTGGGTGTGTACATGGAAGGAAATGGGACAGTGCATCTAACTCACAGAAGTGCTCATCATTTCTAGCTGCAGCCAAAGTCAGAGGGAGCTGTGCTGTGGACTGATAAAAACCCTTAGAATAGAAAAATGAAATGTGGTCTCCTTATTCTGAGACATCAATATCAAATTGTTCTTTTGACCCAGTCCTCTGGGGCTCAGTTCCTCCTCAATACAATAAATCTGGGACTGCTCTGATGTCGCAGGAGATTTGTGCATGTCTGTGAAGCTTGCAGGGGTTTGTAGCATTGAGTGTGAGGAAACAGTCTCATTTCCTAGCAGGATTTTGAAGTATGCAGCAAGATTACACACAGCACAGATACAGCGTGCAGATATAAAGAAATACTATGTAGAGGTTTGCCTAGTCTTCCCCATTCTCCTTGTGCACTGAGTTGTGCAACCTGTAAAAATACTCATGTATGCTCAGTTGTAATTAAAGGCTTCATCATAATGCAGGAGCACAGGGGAGGCAAATGAAGGTTTGTGCGTGTGCAATTATTGAATAACTTTCTAAATTACAGCATCTTGCTAAAGCAGCTAGAGAGGATCAGGCTCATTTAGTGAGTGATGCAAGAGGTCTGTAATACCATTCTGTGCAGAAGTAGTCTTACCCCCTACAATATGATTTTCTTTTCTTTATCCGGTCCTGCTGTATTTACTTCATTTTTTTATCTTCTGGATTCAGGAAAGGGAATATGAAAATAATTCTTAGTTTTCTCTTGTGCTGCTTTGCATTTGTACATGGCCCAGCACCAGGGGCACAGTTCTTGGTAGCTGTTTGGTTCTGCCCTGTCCGATGTAATAAATACCGTTCTGAGCTCCAGATTGCAATGTGGTTGTATGTTTATGTATATATACAAACATGTGTGTTTTGAAAAGCCCTATAGTACAATTTATTCTTTTAGGCTTGGTCACAGTTAAATGAAACATATCCTTGTTTTCTTCTGTGGCAATTTCTAGCAAACCTTTTCTGAGGGTCTGTGTTTAATAGTGAGGCCTTTCTAAAGTCTCAGAAGCTGAAAACATTTCTATGCATCAAATAAGGTCTATTTGGATTTAATTTCTGCTTTTACATGAAGGCATAGTATTGGAGAAAAGAAATAGAGGTGAAGTCCTGACTCCACATAAATTGAATTTTTCCATAGCTTTCAATGAAAATGGAATTTTGCCTTAAGGGTAGGAAAGAGCATTTAGCTGTAAACATTATGCCTTTGCTGCATTTAATTCTCTTGAGATGGTTCATACTGATATTTTTAACCTCACCTATATATTCTCATTTACGGCTTCTAAGATTGATGCTGTTATGCAAAAGCAGTACCTGCCTTCAACATTTCATGCACAGAAACCTCTACAAGGCTGAGATATGCCTGAAAGGATAACTTAAGTAAGAAAGTTCACCCAAACACAGTAGAGGGAGGTAGGTATTTTATTCCCTCTGATTCTTCGTAATCCTTATCCATACAGAGCACACCATAAAATCAGTTACTGCATTCTGGTACTGTCAGTGGACATTGGAGAAGTCAGTCTGTACTCTTATGGAAAAGTATGTACTCTCTTATTGAGAGTATGAAACACTACTGTTTTTCTGGACCATTTCAGAGCCCTGGGCAAGGTTAAGTCAGCGTAAGTAGTTCTTGTGTTTGTCTGCAGTGACCTTTCCTGAGCTCTAAGAGGAAATCACTGTGCTGAAATGCAGGTGAATTGGATGCAAATGCCCTAACCTCACAAAAACATCTCTTCACTGATGCAGCAACCCAAATACAACATGGACAACTTCCCACAGTGCTTTTGGTCTCCAGCATCCACCTCTCCAGTTCTACTCCAGAACAGCTGAGAAAACCCTGCTGGGAAACAGCAGTCGTATGGGCAAGTTCTGGTGCATCATGAAGATAGGTTGCAATTCCCAGTGTGAGAACAAGGCCCACATAAAGAATATCGAAATTTGGGATCATCTTTCCTCAGTCCTTTTAAGACATATAAGAAGCTTCATCCAGGCAGTTGTATTACATTATCCTCTGCTCCTATTTTCAGATTAGAGACAGGAAGAGAAGCATGTGGTGAAGAGGAAAATAAGATTTCTATGCCTGACAGTGATGCTTAGATTCATTGAAATAGTGCCTAGTAACCTTTCTCAAGGGTAAAGACCTTATCTACCAGGCACTGTGCAACACTGCAAGATATATAACACAGCCTCTGCCCCAGGGATCTCTCAAGCCAAACATGACCAATAGGCAAAGCACGTACCTGGAAGGTGCAGAGAAATAAGGTTAAGCAGAACTTTTCTGCTATCCCAGCTTATGGAAGTAGGCAGTTCAGAAGAAGCAATTTTAAGACTTTTTATGTTATATTGTTGGATGCTATTATTTTTCTTAGGTATAGGACATGTCAAAACATTAAGTAAAGTTTGTTCCGAACTATTCCTTTGCTTGACTTAATAAACCATTAGAAAGATAAGAAATGTAATAATAACATAATTTTGTTTTTTTTAGTTCCAGAGGCCCCAAATCTAATAAGAGAGGAACATTGCGTTGCATGTTATTTACTTATGTTGGGCATTTGGTCCAAAGCAACTCCAACAAATAAGATCAGTTCACAGCAAAGAAGATAGAACAGCATAAAAGAAGAAATGTCCTGCAGGAAAGCAAATTGATGCTCTGGTCACGATCATATTTATTAGATTTATTAGGGTTATGGACTTTGAGCAAAACAAGTTTTCAGTCTGTGCAACTGTGGATGGTGGGCTCATTAGAGAGATCCTGTCCTTAAATCATGCAAATGGACTTGCTACAGATAAAACTAATTTTTTAAAGGCTAATTAAAAATATTCATGTTACAGCCATGAGATTACATTAGAATGACAATTCAGACAGTAGGGTTTTTGAATGCCCACACATTATTAGCACTGTTTTCTTCTTTATTACGGGATGGTCCAGCAGATTATTAGGACATAAGTAATTACATATTCTCACTCTAATAAAAAGGGCACTGAACTGGAATCAGGAAACCTGGTTTCTGTCATTGAGTCTTTAATTGATTTGTTGAGTATTAGAACTTATTCATTATCTGTTCTGGCCCCAGGCAGAATGTAGAGACTCATGTAAGTAGTTGTGGAGCAGACAAGATGGCACTGTCACCAAAAGCTCCTAAGTGGAGTGGGTCAGAGCTCTCTGTATTGTATGGACACTTCTACCAACCAAAAGAAGCATTTCTCTCCAAACCTGAAAAGTGCCAGAAATTGAAAGAGCTCTTTGGACCCTTGAGTTTTCAGTTGGAAAATTAGATTTTTCTCAAGTCTCTTTTTCTTGGTTGTAACCCCAGTTCGAAATCAAAACGGGGTGTTTGGTGGCAGAGAAGTTTCTACCAAGTGTTCCTCAGTCTCACTGGAAGAGGCAGGTAGCATCTGTGAGCAGATGTAAAAGCAGAAAACAGTAGGAAGGAGACAATCATCTGTGTACTTCCTGTGTTGTGCTGCCTCAAGGAATTACAGCCAACTCTGTGCTCCTCTCCTTCTCCTGTGTAGCAGGAGTATCCTGAAGTATATACATGTACATGGAGAACAGAAAGATAAATTACTCTTGAGGTACCAGACTTTTGCAAATTCCTTTGAGCTCTCTTTCTAAAAGATCTGATGAGATTGAAGCATTATTTGTATTATGATATTATACTTACTCTATTTCATTAATCAATTCAAGGAGTTCTTAGGTTCTATGCATGACTGAGTGTTTTATTGGTTGTTTTATTTCTGTGAATAAGATCCACTTTAATGGGAATAGGATATTTATTTTCTCACAGGGGGATTAATACGGCATAATATAGTACAGGTTTTGTCACATTGCTGTATTCAATGCTGCTATAACCTGATTTGGGATAAAATATAGGAGTACATCACGGAACATCTGATTTTATAGCCTTTAAATTCAGTGTAATATAAACTCAGCTCTCTCACTGAGAATTAAAGTCGTTGCAGGACAGAATATTTTTGAACAAAGAAAGAATCCATTATTCAGTATGCAGAGTGCCAGACATGGGGTTTTCCTTTAGGTGCATTGTCTCCATGTAATGCTGCCTTTTTTTGAGAGAGATTGGTGGGGGTTTTTTAATAAAATGAAAATAACAACTCTCAGTGGTGGGTTTTATCTTGAGTTTTTCATTGTTTGGGGTTTTTTTAGCTCCAGGACTACCTAAAGGTTTTCAAGAGATTTGTTGACCATGTATTGTGTTACTGAGGAATTAGAAGAAGGAGCAGTAGATCTGAGTCACAAACTCTTTGCATGTTTAAGACAAATCATGTGTTATGGATGACACTGTAACTCACACAGTAAATACTGATAACCTGTGAATTAACTCATTCCCAACAGAATTAGATGTGAAACACATTTTAAGCCTGGTAAAAGACCAGTTTTTCAAAGCACATCAGAAGAACTAAACATTTAGGAGTCGATACTAAGTGCTCTAAAACCAACACCACCACTCCTGTTTGTGGGACCAAGACTATGAAATGTGGGGACAGAAGTGGACACAGTTTCTGGAGCTTCAGTATATATTAGGTACAGAATTCTTCTGCAAACCAAATGCCTGGTTTCCTGAATGAAATAATTTTGATAACTGTGGTCCCAATCCAGTTTTCTCTCTGGACTAAAACCGTGCTAGACTCGGAGGAGAAGGTATGGGCCTTGATCTCCACTCCTCAGCCTAGTGCTACCACTCCTATCAGCCAACAGGTGTTAATTTGTCGTCCGCTTCACCTAACCTAAACTTATATCCTAACCTCTTGCTTTTAAATAAAACACAATGTTTTTCAGTCTGCCTCATCATTCCTTGTGTTACAAAGGGGAAAATAACATCTCTGAGGAAAAATATTTGAGAGGGAATAATTCTGAACTAACAGATAGCCAACAAATTCCTTTATGTATTTCTTTCTGGGCTTGAGCTACTTGCTAACATGGATGTAACCTCTGAGTTTGTTTTGCTGTTTGCTGGTACTCCCACATTCATTTACATGAGAGTCCTTGTGCATATTGGACCTTTTGTGTTTCAGCATATGTTAAGATATTTTCCCCTCTTAAGTGAATAATAAAGCGTGCAGTGACATCTGATCCCAGGCATTTGTAGAGAGGCTGAAAACACACCAAGTTTTGAGACTCCAGGTTCTATTATAACAGGTCACTGAGAAACCAGGATGTGTCATCAGGTCCTTTAACCTCTATCACACCCATGCTCCTTTAGCTCCTAGAGCAGACATTTTACAATGTGCAATGCAATGTGCATTTGCAATATGAAGACATGGGATTATGGAAGCTTACATGTATCAAACTGAAAGAAAACAGCTTGTAATAAGGGTATAAATGTGTCTTTGGATACCTGCACAGTAGGATTGTCACTATTCTGGGACACTGCTAAATCTGTGGTATATTCGAGGATGAATTTTTCCCTGCAGATACGAAAGGGTGGGAGGGAGATCATGGTACTAGCCTAGAAAGACCTGATGCAGCTCATAGCACAAGCCCAGAAGTGCTCTGTGGACCAGTGGCAGACAAATCATAAATGGCATCTGTGCTGTCATGAATGTGAAGCTCATTATTTTGGCAGTACATATTTAATGGCCATTGCCTGTCTGGTTGTTGTATAATGTGCATAAATAATAGTAGTAATGTAAAGGGCTTCTATAGGAAGTGATGGAGCTGCCTTTGATACTGGAAACCACATTGGGGTGGCTGGTGCTGATCAGCTTGTCTGAAGGTTGTTTAGTCTGAAAGTAGCTGAAAATTTGCTAAAAAACCTCTCTTCACAAAGCAAGCAGACAGCTGAAATCACTGCTGTTCAGTGGGCTGTGGAAAGAAACTTTTGTTGTGATTGATCTGAAGAGGGCTCTGTTTTTTCCTGTGATCCAGGCTTCTCTTTCTTCTTTTTGGTTCCATCACTGGAACCAAAGGGTGAGACAGAGAGAAGAGACATGAAGAGGAAAGAGAGATGTTATTAATTTAACATTTGCTTGGAAACCTCTTCATTTCTAATGATGCTTTCTTTTGACACCCAAAGGAAATAGTTCATTTTTAACAACTTGCAGTGCACAGACTGTTGCTTTCAACTTTTTCTGTGGAAATGGCTAAGGTACCTCCTTAATATGCAAATGCACAGAAAAAATTTTACAGTGGTTAACATTAAAAGATGAAGGGATCAAAACCTCCCAAACAGAAAACTTTGGGGTAGCTCTGCACCTGGCCTCAATGCTCATCCCAATGACCAGAGATGCTAGGGGCATTTCAGCTCTCTGAGCCATCAGAGCTGCTTTGGGGTATCCATCCCAGCCTTCAGCTGCCTGCCCAGAAGGATGTGGCTCGCTCAAAGATCCTCACACACTTCAGAGCATCTAGATGGCACTAGCAGCCTATATTTAGGCACCTGAACTGAGCCCTAGGGGTACTCTTCAGCTTCAGATTCAGACCTCTGGATGTCTACAGTGTGCTGTAGGTATCTACACCTTCATACTGAATAGAGACCCAGGTCTGAATTTGTCTACATGAATATCTAATGTTATGTGAAAAGCCCTCGGATATTGGAAGCATCTCTGTGGGGCTGACAGATGCTAGTGTGGGTGAGCAGAACTGCTTCATAAGCTCCTTCAGATGCACTGGGTTTCCACACGTTGCTCCCGGTCAGACACCTCCACTGTAGATGTTTCCATTAAGGCATTTCAATCTGGAACTGGCAGCCCCCGAGTGCATCCAAGCTCTCACACCCTGTGTGCTCAGCCTGGAACAGATGGGGGAAGTGCCCATGGTACAAACCAGACCCTGATTGCCCAAGTGGCAACTTGATAAAAAATCACAGTCTTGTCCTCTTATTTACCAACTGTTCCTGAGAAATCACGAAGGAGGAGAGCCAGGATGGCACTCTGATGGTCTCACTGTGTTGCAACGAGGGGACATCACTGTTCCCTTTAATTTGCTATCTAGTAACAGCCATGGCTAGGTGATTCCCACTAGCTCTGACTACTTTTTAGCACTGCTGCTGCCGAGTTTGGCAGGCAAGCAGTTCATAAAATTGATTTATAAGGGAAGAGGTCACAGGAAATCCTTCTTGTACAAGAAGTACTATAACTTAAACACAATTATAACATGGTTCAGCATGGAAATAACTAGGCCAGGGAAAATTTTTTACACCTGCTCCCAGTCTACTTTTTGGAATGGTGAATGGGTAAATCTGTATCATTCTCTGCATTGCACTGAAGCAGGACTGCACTGAGCAATGATCTTCTTGTAGAGATACCTGAACCCCTGAATTGTGCAAAGGCTAGTAGTTTCTGGATATAAAATACAGATTGAAGAAGCCCTTTAGGTGAAAAGTGGAGGAAAGTTGATCTTTAAGTATCTCAGAAGCATTTTTGCTAGAAAACGAATTTATTCTTCTATTTGCAGGGAGGGAAAAAATCATCTAGGCATCTAGGTCTGGCAGAAGACCTTGAGATGGTCTCAAAGTAACCCACCGTGTAATCCAACCCTAGATCAGAATGATTTTCTGTGTTTCTCATGAAACATGTAGGGAAATTGAGGCACGGTACAACTGCAAGCTTTCCCTGCAGGTCCACAGCACAAGATGCTGATGCAAGCCTCACACGAATACCTTAACACCATCTATTCCATTCAAGAGTCAGGTAGGACTGTATTATGACTTACTGTTCTCCACTAAACCCTGAAATGCACTGGGAGAGTGTGTGCAGTTAATTGCTGAATCTCAGTTTAAACTTCTTCAGCTAAATCTCCCTAGTGAGAATGCAGGAGCACTTCAGATTAGGAGTCCTAATGAAAGGAAGCGCATCCCTTTACTCAGTGGGTGAAATAAAGTGGACACTAGCTCTCCTCTCTGCTAAAACCTGGATGAGGAAGAATAAAAAGCAGCTTCACAACCAATATTTTCTAAGTTTCCAACTGTGAAATATTGCACACTTAATATTTTTGTGACACTGTAACCCTCCCACACAGGGGAGGAATAAACTATGACCCTTCTTTCCATACCATTCCTGATTTATACCTGTCAGAGATTAGAGGCTCTAGAGGCTTGTAATGAAAGTGCTGACCCAGCCACTTGTGGGGCTGTGATAAATATTGCATGAGCTATCCATACATGCAGAAACCTCTTATTGAACATTAATCATCGCTAAGTTAATGCTGTGGGATGTGTTACTATTTTTTAAGCACTAAATGATTCATTAAAAAGCTGATTTACTCTGAACTCTGACCCAAACTTTTGGTAGGGTGAGAATGCAGAGATGCAGGAGCAGAACTCTTTGAGCACAAGCTCTTTCAGTGCAGGGAATGGGCAGAGATCAGCTTCCCTCTCTTTTTTCCTGTCCCTTTTTCTTTCCCATAAAATTTATCTGGAGTTCCCAAACTAGAAATGCTCCTGAACCACTTAGAGCTACGGAGAGTGGACCATCACCCCTTCAGTTTATAATGCTGGACCTCAGACACTCCAGCAGCACTTCTCATTTTCCCTTAGTTGCAAGTCTTTACTGTTCTCGGTACCTTATTCTTGCTCCAGGCTTAGACCAAGCCTTAGGCAATATTCATCTGAGTGAATGAAAAGGCATGATTCATCTCAGCAAAGGCATCTACTTTGACATGTATGACACTTTAAACTCACTGGTTGTACGACAAGCCTTTCTTCAACTAGAAGGGGAACATAGAGATGAGCCTTCACCTTCAATGGTTTCAAAAAACCATTACTAGCAAACAGTGTTCAGATGATGTTACATGCTTGCAACTTAGAAATTCCAGTTTTAGTTAGGCCACCCTGCATCTGAGCTTCCCATCTAATCAATGAAAGAGAAATGGGTCTTCTGGGGAAGATTTCTCTCACCCTAAAATAGGACAGAGAAGCTGTGAAAGCTATGATCTAAATGCACCTGATGCTCTTCATGGTCTGTAAAAAAAGGCATGGCAATTTGCTCAGAAACAGACTTTATAGATAGATAGATGTGATCTCATCCATTAGCGTCAGGTTCAGCCATACGAACCATACGAGATGCCCTCATGCATCATGTCTGCTGCCATTTGGCCCCTCTGGAAGGCTCCTGCAGATGTCTCGAAACGTTTGGACATCTCCAGTGGCACCAGCAGCCACATATGGATAAGTGAACTGAGTCCTTGGTGTCATTCATTTGTACTCTTCCCTACACCTCACATGATTTCTGTTTGAAATGGGAAAACAATCCCTCTTGTCCACATTTTAAAAGAGAAAGAACCTATTTTTACAAGGCCCTGCTGCAAATACAGGAAATTACAGTCCAAGCTGGACTTCTGAACTCTGGTCCTCAAAAATAAGGATTCTTTTTCCCCTTCCTGGCAAGCAGATCAACAGCTCATGCATTGCAGTTGCAGACCAGTGGCATTTAGGCTAGAAGCGTCTTGGCTGTTTGTTGCTGACTGGGTTTGTGATTGTGCAGCTCACAGGCATTTTCAGCATCCCGTGGACCACGGGTAACCTTCAGGTGCCTGTTTCCTTCCTTGGCTGACTTTTTATTTGCTTCCCACAGTTTGATTTGCTTGGGAAGTGTGGAAACTTTCTCCTTCCTTTTACTACTGCCCCAGTGAGCAACATATGATGAGCTGTGTGTGTCTGCCAACTGTAGCTGCTGGCACAGATCTCCACTGTGCAGGTGTCTTCATCATGCTTCCATGTTCAGCACGAACACCTGTGTGGCATAAGACATTCAAGGACTTATGGAAAGCAGGGCTGTATTTGTGTGGAAAAATGCCTCTGCTGCTTTTATTTCTCTTCTTTAATTTATGATGTTTTTCAGGGGGCTTTTTGTTTGTTACACAACATCCTTACTAGCAAACTGTTTGTGTAACTAAAACAACAGGAGCTTGTGACTGCACCAGATTAGGAAACAGACCAGTAGGATGAACAAAGTGGATGGAATTCTTTCTTTTTATAAGATGATCAGTATATACCACAATTTAGACTTGATTCTCCATACTGAGTGTAACTTGACCATAGAAAACCTATGACACAAACTCAAATGCACTGATATCCTCTTATTTGATGCTGGAGAAACAAAACTTAAAGATAGCAATTAAGCCAGCTATTAGAGAGACTAAAATACAGAAAACGCACACTGCATTTTAGCAATGCTGCAAACTCTGTATTCCTTTTGTTATGCCTTCCATTTCCCTGTCAATGTCTGTATTTTTGAATTCTCTTAATATGTAACTGCATAGAAAAACTCATACATTAGGCTGGCTTAGTAGAAAGGTAACCTTGTAAACATATTCCTTGAGGTTTTAAATGTTAATGAGCCAGAGTGAAGTTCTTGCTGTGGGCAGCCCACGCACCTCTGAAAAGTGTAAACAGGAAGAAGGAAAGGGAATTGTAGAGGATGGTACGAGGTGGTGTAATTATCTATAACAGGCTGGAATTACTGAAGGGAAGATGTAGGCAGGTTGTAGGGGAATGACTGTGAGTAGTGCTATTGGGAAACAGTGGAGCAGTTACCTGGTTTGCATGGATTAGTGGGCAGCAGAGGACCTTGCTAAAGGACAAGAAATTGTCAGTTAAGAAAAAGCTGTGCAGAGCAAAAGTCCTGTGTTTATAGAGTGATCTATACACCTTACAGAGTGGTCTATCCATCTAGCCTTCTTTGGTTCCATCCCTGCCATGTGGTAGCTGTGTCTGGCAACCTGGAAAAGGGGGAGTGAGGAGCTGGTTACCAGCATTGGAACAGTTCATACGACCTGCTGCTTTCTGCCTCCAAAATGCTCTGGAGAACAAGGTTAACTGATCATTTTTTGTTCCTGAGGTCAAAACAGAACTGCTTTGTGCTGTTGCACATACAGTTAAATGTCCATTGAGTGTTCAGTAAATTCAGCTCTTCTAGGAAACCTTTAATTTGCTTGTCAGATTCACTGTGCTGTCCATGCACCAGACATCTAAGCTACCCATTAGAGGAGGAGCTATAGCTTAGGGTCCTTTCCTGCCAATATAACTTGTTGAGCAACCCAGGCAAAAAAGTAAAGTATTGTTGGTCAACACTAGAATGTTTTTAAAGAAAGTCCTTGTTCTTTGAGGTGTTTGGTTGTCATGAGAAGAAAAGAAATCAAGAACCATATGAATTTCATGTACATTTGTTAAATAAAGAAAAGCTGTAATGGCTATTGCTGAAGTAAAACAAGTGATTGTGCTCAAAGTTACACAATATTGGAAAGGATGTCTTGAGTCTGAAGTCAAACTACACTGGTATCTAACTACACTGCTATCTAACTCTAGAAGTAACCAAAGCTGTTTCAGAAGGGGAAAGGAAAGCCTGTGGGAAGCTAGACTTCCTTGCCTCCTACCAGAACTAACAAAGCCTTTCAGAGATGGAGTCTTCTCAGGTGATGGGATGATGATAGGAGAGGGGACCTGAAATTCTGCTTCCTGCTCTGTCTGGTTCAAATCATGGACCTGACCTCCAAGCTTTAATTTCTTAGCTAAAACTAGAGAACCACAAAAGTATGGTGAAAATAACCCAAAGATAAATGTTGGAGCTGTGGAACCATGTCGTGGGTGGTGGGCATGTGTGACAGTGCCTGGTGTTGATTGGGAACAAAAAAGGCCACTGCACAGCATCTCTTGTCTTTGCATTTGCAGTGATTATGCATGCGAATTGGAGCAATTCCCACAGGAAGCTGGAGAGACTGGGAGAGCCTGGCTGGTGGAGGGGTTTCTAGACCAATCCTTTTGTTCTGTCTCTCTTTATCTTTTTCATTTTAATCAAATGTTTTGTTCCTGTTGAAATTGGTACAGGCATCCCTTAAAAATGGCTCCATTATGAATACTTCTCATTTTCCTGCCAAAAGTCATTTTAGTGGGATATGCTGGAAAATCCTTTTGTTTGCTGGCAATCCCTCCTCGTTGGAAGACCAGCTGCTCATTTCTTTTAACACAGTAGGTCTTAATTCCTTAAGGGAAATACACTGTATTGGCAAAGCTGGCCCAAATGCAAGTGCAAAACATAGGAAAGCCATTAGGGAAGAAGACCAAGATTGAAAGTTGATGGGTTTTGGCAGCAAGAGTGTCTGGTTTTGCCTAGGGAATGCCTCATGATCTTGCAGCAGCATGCATAGCAACACTTTCTCTTATTAAGAACATTTTTGTTCATGCTGGGCCCCATCACATCAACCTCTGCTGATTCTTTGAGCTTTTGCTATTTCTCCTCAAAGTCAGGAGCTTCTGAGTGACACCCAATTCACCCATTTCTCTAGAAGGGGTGTGAGAAACACACCTGCACAGGTTGGCTTCATGGGGAGAGACAGAGATGGTTGAAGCCATCTGTAAGGAAATCATTCAGTAATATACAAAACTGTGAGTACTGCAGCCTTATTGACAGAAGGTTTAGTTACAGGCACCAATGCACCTATGACACCTAATTAGGCAATTTTCTCACCAGGGGCTATTTCATTCCTTTCACCTAGCGTCTGTATTCCTGTCTGCTTTTCACTTTCCTCTTCACTCCCTTCTCTTTAGTCAAAATAACCAGAATACTCTTCTTTCCCTTAGTATAGATGTTCCTTGTCTTGTGTAAAACCTATTTTATCTGTCTAGGTAATGAACCCTCCATTATGAGCTATGGTATTTTTAGGAGTTGCTTGCATATATAATCATGCTTTGCATTGCCAAGTATTTTATAGCACACCAGATTTTTCAACGTTGTCAGACTCTCTTTATTTCTTTACTGACAAATAGGCATATATCTCATTCCCAGCGATGATAAGCTTAGCTGCAGGTGCTACAAGAGTGGAAATCAGAGATCAAATATGGCTTTTTCGTCACCAGCAATCCTGTTCTCCAGCCTCCTGCTAAGACTGGTTGAGAAGCTTTGACTTACTTAGGGGAGTTTGAACAATATAGGTTCCTGGGAATCTAAAAGGTGTCACAGACAGTGGCAGCATCTACCCTACACTTAACTCAGTGAATGCTGGACTGCTTTGTTCCTTAGAGGCATTAGCTGAATGAATAAGTAGATGCCTGCCCCTATGAAAATAAAATCAAATATGCAATTAAAATGAAAGATTTTCCTTCTGAGGGTTTGGGGAGCTGTTAGATAAAATTATAGGAGGACCAGGTGTGAAAAGTACTGTTGTTCCACATGTTTTAAAATGAGGATAATTAAAAGAAGTGAAACATACAGAGTCTGTCTTGAAAGGGGAATGCATTTGTAAGGCCCCATGCTACTACCTGTATCATTAGAGAGAATGTAAGGACTAGTTATGGTATGTATGTGGCAGATAGAAGACTAATTACAGAACACACACTTGGATTTCCTTTATATAATAATGAGAGTTCATTAAATAGTGGCAGGGAACAGCGAGATCAGTGCTGCAACCTTATTATTATTATTTATTTCTGTTACAGTG
>JANHGB010010312.1:0-15898 GCA_026283785.1 Coracopsis vasa
ATGAAAATGTGTAACTATCAGGATACAATCAATCACTGTCCATGCAAAAACAACAATAACATAACTGCTGAGTAAAATAAAGCAACCAAGAAGGAAGTTTTACTATAGACTATAAAAGTATTTCTAAAAGTAACTGTGGAAATAACTGCCTAGATATATTGAGCAATATCTACACAAACTCTTACTCCTTGTGACTTGAACTGCTTATGGCCACACCACCCTGAAAAAGTCTGATCTCGTCTGATCTCATGAAGCTAAGCAAGGTTGGGCTTGATTAGTGCTTGGATGGGAGGAAAAGGCTGTTCTTGACTCTCTGCTTATATAGAGGGGATGGCAGTGGGCACAAATTGAAATTGGTAGCATCCAGTAATCTTGAAATCCTTGATTTATTATTGATATCTGAATTTCTCTATTCAGTGCCTAAGAATTATCAGTCATCTAGGAGAAGCAAATTCCCAGTACTCTATGATTAGTACAAGCAGGGTTGGGTGTGTCATTGTTTCAGTCTGCCTAAGAAAACGTCTTTAAGGTCTAGCTGATCCTTTCTGGATTATTTTGTAATAGGCATTTGAAAAGTAGAAAAACAGGTTTTGGATCTTCTTTGATGTAAATATTATCCACTGAGGTTTTTACAAAGTGAGATGAATGTGTTGACCCAATTAAGCAATTGCCTGTTCCAAGAGACCTAACTGTTTTCTAAATTATTGAGTTTAATCTTGCTTTGTTCTTATTAATAGACAAAAATCCATTACAGCTGTTTTCCCTTCTGTTTATTTTCACTTGTTAGGCAAATTTTATTCTAAATGGTGCATAATTCATCAAAGGTGAATTTGTGTCTGACACCAAGCATATTCCTATCACTGTGTGAGAGAAAGCAAATTACAGTTCATGTGTCTACCCCCGATTAAGGTAATCAGTATAACCTTCAGAAGAAGGATAATTTTGTCAGTTCTAGTCTGAGAAGCAATTTTCCTCAAACTGTTTTAAATGCCATATGCTAATTTCTGATGGGCAGTTATTGCTGCCAGGACTTGATTTTTCCAGGGAATTCTTTTTTTTGGGGGGGAGGGGGGTTGGTTGTTGTTTTGGGTTTTTTTTTCATCAGATGCTGTAAGCAAGCATCAGTTTTGAATAAAGCAATGTAAATGCTAAATAGTTTCTTTAACCTCTGTTGCACTCTGAACTAGCAATGACAGGTGATGAACCTTTCCAGTGGAGCCATAACAAGGGAGCTATGAAGAAATTCTAACCATGTAGTAGAGTGGGAAGGAAGCAGTGACTGACTGAGAGTGATGCTGATGTAAAAGCCATAATGCATTTTAAATATGTGTACAAGTGTATATTTGTGTCTCTTTCACAAAAAGCCATAGCTTGGAACAACTGTAGTTATGCGGGCTTTCTTAGTCCAAACAGTAGCTGCTCAGTGTGTGCAGCTAAAAAAATGCACAACAGAGAGAATAAACAGTTTTGGAAGGAAATTTTTTACCTTTAGAGGAATTCAAGAGCCAGAAATAAAGAAACAGAAGCTATCTAGGGAATAGAGTTAAGGATTGTTTCATGCAGTCCATGCTGGCACAAACTGTAAAGCTATCATATAATAAATACTTTGATTTATTAATTCCGGGTTAGATCTGATATCATACCACATGCTATAGGAAGCACAGTTCCTAAAAGTCTGTGTAGCATTTGCCAGTTTTCCTTCTCTCCCTGCTCCTAATATAGGGCATTAAAATCTCACTGCTTGAAGTCTTTCCCAAGGCCTCAGGAAATCATTGAGGCTGTTACCAGATACTTACATACATCTCCAGTTACAATGACTTACTCCTGCAAAGGCAGTGCATTTCAAATGGAGTTTGCAGGAGTTACCCTTCCTCCAGCAAAATATGCATTAGGAAGCCTACTTAGCTGGAGAATAGATATTTCCTGCTAATGATTATTGCATATGCTCCTGTTTCGACAGAACAAAATCACCCATTTTTGACAAGTAATCTGAAACACCAATGTGCAATTTCCTATGTTAAGTTCTTGCCTGTGACCAATTCTTAATACTCCAAATCTGATGAAGAAATAAGGAAGATCTGTAGAAACTGCCACCAGAGCCCCACAGCTGTTCTTGTCTGATTATACTACCTTGGCATCAGCCCATTATTAAAGATTTCTAACTGATGGTGATGAGCAGCCCACTGTGCAGAACAGGCTGCTCTCAACTGGCCCGTCTGAGCAGAACACGACCAACTTAGAGCTCACATTGCTCTCAAAATCTGTGGGAGTCAGGCTGCACCAAGCATTTATTCTTGATGCCACTGTATTTTAAGACATGCAATAATAACTTTTCCAGCAGACATGCAGTACATCCCTAATGAATCCCATAGTGCTGATCTCACAATAACTGGGCACAGTGCTTAGTTATCTGATCAGCATAACCCAAGTACAGTAGTTAATTCTGAAGAAAAGAGAAAGAAAAAAGAAAAACAGTACATTCCACCTTCTGAACTCCACTGCAAGATAGCACATTTGAATAATAGCTTTAATTAAATTGAGTTTAATTAAGATTGGGCTTCTTCAGGGAAGACAAAGAACTGTTCAAGGCTTTCCAAATGCTTTCTTTCCTCTTTTTTCCTTAAGAGTATGGTTAGCTGTACAACATCCTGAAGTCATCTAGTTCATAAGATTGCAATTGAATAGGGTTTAGTTTTCTGACACTGATAATAGCATGTGGCATTTGATAGAGTGAGTTTGTAATCAAATGCTTAATGAAAATAAAACATATTTTACTTTTAGCTTGAAAAATTAAAACTTAGCAGCATCTGTTTATGTACTATGTATCTCTGGACAATCTTTTACTTATACTGTTGTTAATATTCTTTCATGCAAATAGTTGTCTATGTCTCATGGGTTTTATTACAAATTAAAAAAAAAAAAAAATCAAAACAAAACCCAAGCAACCAACTACATGTGAAAAAAAAAAAAAAAACAAACAAAAAAACCCGGCATATTTAAGTTTTGATTCCAAAACATAACCAAGCAGGAAGTTATTTTTCAGGCAGGCGTTGTATCTGTGGACAGGAAAATTAAGAACTTAGGAAAAGATAATTAAGATTATTAAGGGAAGAGTGCACCTTTCTTATGAGGAGAAGTTGTTATAAGATCTCCCCTGAGCCTTCTCTTCTCCAGGCTGAACAAGCCATATTCTCTCAGCCTGTCTTCACAGGAGAGGTGCTCCAGCCCTCTGAGTATCTTCATGGCCCTTTGTGGTCCAAACTTGCTCTAGCAGGTCCACATCCCTCTTCTCTTGGGGGTCCCAGAGCTGGACAGAGTACTTCAGATATGATCTCATAAGAGCACAACAGAGGGTGGAGAATAATGTCCTTCTACCTACTGGACAAGCTCCTTTTGATGCAGCCCAGCATACGGCTGGTTTTCTGGGTTGCAAGCACACATTGCCAGCTCAAATCGAGCTTCTCGTTAATCAACACCCTCAAGTCCTTCTCCTCAGGGCTGTTCTCAATACGTTATCCACCCAGCCTGTATTTGTGTTGAGCAATGCTGGTCCCAACAGCAACCCCTGAAGAGCAGCACTTGTCACTGGTCTCCAATTGAACATCAAGATGTTGACCACAACTTTCTGAGTGTGACTATCCCTCCGATTCCTTATGCACTAAGTGATCCATTTTCTAAATCCACACATTTCCAATTTAGAGAAAAAGATGCTGTGCAGCACAGTGTCAAATGCCTTACACAACTCCAGGTAGATGAGGTCAGTCGTTCAACATAATACATGCAATATTCACTAAAACTTAATATCACACAGAGTATCTTCTGCATAAAATATGTATCTTTGCAATTTATATATTATTGGTTGGTTTCATACATCATTCAATTAAGAAAGAGGAAAAGATACTACGTTGTGCAACCATGCACCACCTCAGCTAAAGGCAGATCATTAACAATCTAAACAGGAAGAATTATATTCATGAGAAAGACTCCAATAATTTAAAAACAAAAATTAATTTTAATTCAGAAAACATTAATAGGTGTTTTATATGCTGGCCAGAAAAATTCACTTTGACCTTCTTCATAGGGTAGAGAAAACAAATCATGGGAATAAAGGTAATAATATGCAGGAAATAATGATGCTGAAGCACAAATGAACATATTTAAAGAAGCAGGAGAATGGTAAATTCTCTTGATAAATTCCAATTTCTATGGATTATAAAATTAAAATATTTCCACTTCACTGAAAATCATCTATTGAAAAAGTTTACATCTTTTCTAATAGGGCTAATGATGTTAGTCACATTGCAGTTGTGAAAAAGGAAGAGGGATGAAGAAATTTGAGAAAGAAAATGATTGTGTTGGCAAGGACACACACAAACCAACCAGGATGCTCATCTGAAAACACACAGAAAAAATAGGAAATAGAGAGGAGAGAGGTTGGAAGCATGTGCTGCCCTACAGATAAGATTCCTTGCCACCTCTGATACTTTGCACTGCCTGTTGGCCATTTCTCTCATTTTACTAGAATTGACTACCTGGAAATAACCTTAGAGTCAAGGGTAATAGTAGGGCTCTAGAGGCATAGAGAAACTGTCTGGTAAAGAGCTTAGTATATAGTACAATGATTCTCTTCATTAGACTTTTATTTAAGCATGAGAACTGATGTAATCTTCATTAAGGTAAGCAAATTCTGTCTTCCAGTAGGAAGACGAATCAGAAAACATTGTCCATTCTAATTACTCAGGTTTCTTCCTCATACTTCTTCCTGTCTGACTGCCTACATGGGAAAGCAACATTTTGTAAAATGCCTGTGTATTATATTTTAACTTACATGTGGCCAATTTTATGCACTTTTTACATGCGATTTGAGGACTTTGTCATTTTGAACATATTTTGCAAAGCAAGATGAATGTTTGCAATGGTGGAAACACCTGACTTGTCAAAGGAGCTAATTATAAGCAGGATAAAGGGCAGCTGGCTTAGAAGTAGTAAAGGACATATAGGTTACACACTGAGGAAATTTTCTTAGTGTGTGAACAGAAAAATATTAGGACAGGTTGATCGCGGAATTCGTAGACTAGCACTTGGAGTTTCTTAGAAAAAATACATTTGTTAAGATTAAGAACAGATTACCAAAAATTACATTGGGAAAATTGAGTAGATAATATTATCACGTTATTTTAGCCTTCCATGATTTTTATGAAGATATAGACTGACTAGACAAATTAGATGTTCAAATAACCTTTCTGCTGCTATAGCATTGCATTGAGTGCTGTGCTGCAGGCACATTCTTCCAGCCCAGAGCTGCTTGGTCCTTGATATGGGCTTTCTAAGAGAGGGCATTCTGCAGACTCCCATTAAGAACAGCAGATGAAAGGTGGACGCATGCTGAAAATAATAAGTGCTCATGTTAATATCGTCATGTCAGAGTGCTGTGTGGGATAGGGTGTCCCTGGGAACTAGGAGTTGCCAGCCTGGCCGAGATGGCAGGGCAGGGCCAGGCAGCCTGTCCTGCCCCACCTCCCCAGCCAAGGAGCAGGATGAGGCAGGTCCCTCGGACAGGGGTGAACCAAGGCTGGCCTTGGATGTCAGCTCATGTGGCGAGCTGGAGACCTGAGATTACCTGAAGCTACTATTGTCTCAATTACAATTGCCTGGAATTAAGAACATGGCCTTACCAATTAAATGAGAAAGAATTATAATTATGCTATTTATTGAGTTTTTCTAAAAATGATCATACAAGGTAGATTGAAACTGGGTGGGACAAACAGAAGAGGAAATTATTTCTTGCAAAGCTTCCTCTCTGCCAGCAAGCCATCTGCTGTTATGGTAGAAATTCATTAGTGGATATTGATTTAATAAAATGCACAAACAGGCAAGTAGCAGAAATAATTTCTCTGCATTCAAATTGAGGCAAAGAATTCAGCTATACTGATTTTTCCATCTCTATTTTTATAGAATGTACTCCTGGATGCAATTTTAAAGGGAAAGATAAGTCAGGAATAGGATTTCTAAAGAAGAACTGCTGTTTCCACTGTAGAAGAAGGAAAAGCAGAACAATGAACATGTGTTGTATGTATACATCCATATACCTAAGTCACCCTGAAAAATAAAAAGAATAGCAAGCAGATCCTTTCCCATAGTTAAAACTTGAGGATCTTGGAAGATCTATTACATTTGTTTAATATTCATTTTTGTTTTTTTTCTCTGCTTGTTCAAATATGTGTCCAAATATACCTCTGAGTAACTCCAGTCAAGTGTCAGTCCTTTATTATTCTATGCTATATAAAGACTATTAGTAAAGAGCCCATACCTGGTTCTAGAGACCTAGGTGTGGAGACCCTTCAATCCATGTCCTTATTTACCTAAGAAAGATACTTTCATTTAAATTAATATATATCAGCTTTATCTGAATAAGCTCTTTTATATTCACATTTAGATAATATATTCTAATTTTATCTTGAGTTACAATTTGTGCTTTTAAAAAATCCATAACCATATTTCAAAATCAGTAATCCACTGTAGGGTTTGTGTTGATGCATCTATTGGGTTTAGCTGAGGTGCAGCTAATTTCCCTTCTAGCAGCCCTCATAGTGCTGTGCTTTGCATTGGTAGCTAGAAAGGTGTTGATGACACACCAATGTTTCGGCTACGGCTGAGCAGTGCTCCCACAGTATCAAGGCCATGTCGTCGACCTTCCCTCCACCAGCAGGCTGGGAATGGCCAAGATCTTGGGAGGGTACATAGCCAGGATAGCTGACCCAAACTGACTACACCATATTCCACACTATATGACATATGGTCAGCAATAAAAGCTAAGAGAAAAGAAGGTGTATATTTGTTATTTAAGATGTTTGTCTTCCAGAGCAACCACTACACATACTGAAGCCCTGCTTCCTGTGAAGTGGTTGGACATCACCTGCCGATTGAAATAGAGAATAAAATCTTTGTTTTCCTTTCCTTCTGTGTACAACCTTTGCTTTTGTTTTGTTAAACTGTCTTTATCTTGCCTCATGAGGGGGTTTTTTCCATCTTAGTGTCTCCACCTCCCATCCCATCCTGCTGAGGCAGATAAGTATCAGAGAGAGAGAAGTGAAATCCAGAGATGGAGAGAGGAATAAAAAAGGAAGGGACTCATCCAAATACAGAGACTAGCCAGATACACATTTGACACTTTATTTCTGTGTGTAAATGGTTAAAAAATTCAGGAAGGCATACATATGAAAAATGCTGAGAACTGCAGTCAGTCCACACAATGTATTCCAGCAAATGCAAGGGATAAAATGGGTTAAAACTTAAACAGGAGAAGTTTAGATTGGATATAAGGGAGAAGATCTTTACTGTAAGGGTGGTGAGGCACTGGAATGGGTTGGCCAGAGAAGTTGTGAATGCTCCATCCCTGGCGGTGTTCAAGGCCAGGCTGGACAGAGCCTTGAGTGACATGGTTTAGTGTGAGGTGTCCCTGCCCACGGCAGGGGGGTTGGAACTAGATGATCTTGAGGTCCTTTCCAACCCTAACTATCCTATGATTCTATGATCCTATGAATACGCGCGCGTCACTCAGGTTTATTACAAATGAATCACTCTGTTGGTACGTGAATTTGAGGCAGCTTTGCTTGCAGATGGCTGGGATGACTGCTGTCATTTCCCAATGGCATTTAAATAGTCTTCTGTTTATTAAGTATCACAATATATGCTGGGCATCTATGGTAGATCACACTACGGTCTTGAGAGCTGGTGTTTTCCCTCTTGAGTGCGTAGGGATCTGAGGGATTTCTTCTATTTTTTTTTCCAGAAAATAATTTAGATGAAGGTTTTTGTGGGTTTTTGTTTGTTTGTTTGTTTGTTTTTTTTTCTGTTTTGTTTTGCTTTGATTTTTTAATTTATTTTGTTTGGGGATCCTAAGTTGTGGGTTTTTTTATTTTGTTTTTCTTTTTCAGCATCTCTCTGCCCAGAATGAGTAGTTGTAAATAAAAACATCTTTCTGTCATTTCTTTCTTAACCCATAGACTCTCTCAGTAGACTTTTTTTTCCGTTTTGCATTCTGTAGGATGCAGATGGCAAGGTATATATGGCTTTTGTAATTCTTCTGCTCTTTTACTAATAAAGTTGAAAAGTCACTCTAAGACTAGTCTTGTGAAACAACATGAAGTTACTAGAAGTCCTTTCCAACCCTAACTACTCTATGATTCTATGAAATAACTACTGTCTAAATTACAAAACCACTAAACCGGAACTCCTATCATTATATCTATATTGGCTTAAGGGGAGGAAAGGGAGCTAAGACACTATTTTTGCAGGTTATCTTATAATGTGCTTTCTAAAATATATCCTAAAATATCCTAAAATTTGTTTCTAAACCCCATATTAATAGAGTAATAAACACAGTATTAAGCATAGTAACAAACACAGTAACAAACATAGCAGTAAGTGCAGTAATAAATATGCAGCCCAGCATAACTGTTGCCCCCACTGTCCCCATCTGAGCATCTTCATGGCCATGTGTAAACTGAAGTTCAGAGGCGAGCTCCCCACTTGGGAAGGTGTGCCAGTGGGTGGGCATTTGCTGGCAGAGCTGAGGAGTGAGCCAGTAAGGCCTCCTGTGAGTACTGGGATGGGTCTGAGTGTGAGGGGTGAGTTGGTGGAACCCTCTGGCCAGAGCAGAAGGAGACGGTGGCTCTGTCCTCGCTGCCACTGAGGTGGTGCTGGGTCCGCATGGTGGAACTCCAAGCTCTGGCAGCAGAGCTCATCTGGTGAATCCAAGCAGCAAAAGGAAATGGGCACCTACTAAGGCAGAGTCAGAAAGTGCTGATGAAACCATGAGGGCAAGAACATGCGAGAATTGACTCCTGGCTTTTTCGGAAATGTGCTGTAAAAGGGGTCATTCCTAGCACAGGGGAGAGGCTCTTTAATGGCAACTACAGTGTTGTGTTGGATCCTTCTCAACACAAGTGATACGTTCAGACCACAGCAAGTTGACAGAGATGAGCAGTGCCTCCTTGCAAAGCAGCAAGGCTCAGCAGGAAGCCCTGGGAAGCTGGGATATGGTCTTTTCCAAAACTCAAGCAGCAGCACTCCTTGCTCTGCCACACTAAAAACACAGTTTGGCAGGCAAAGCACGCCTTTCTTATTATTGTCTGGGGATTTCTTGTTTGCTTGTTTGTTTTGTTTTGATTTCCCTCGCACTCCCCCCCCTCTCCAAGTTATCTCAGGTAAAGTAAGAAATGCCAATATCTCAGCGTCTGCAGATACTTGGAACAACTCCCTGCATGTCTTTGGGATTCAGACAATACCAGCAGGCACTTGGATTGCCCCCTGGCATGAGCAGAACAGCAAGAATTCAAAACTGTGAGCCTGCTGACCTTGCCGCGGTGTCCGCTCAGACTTACACAAACAAGAGCTTCTTCAGGGGCAAAATGAAACCTGTGAACTCTGAAGTGGTATGTTTCTCCTGACATACATGTTCCCCTGGGGGCAAGTACATGCCTCTTGTACAGTGGCCAAGACAGCCTCCTACCATCACATCTCACACGCATCCTTCTTGATTCACAAAAAGCAAGTCTAGGAGGGCACCTTTCTGAGCTGGTTCACTGAGTACTTGAGGAAAGAAACTACCTTCAACAAACTTCAGGAATTTCGCAGCCTTTCTTATCCCAGCAATGACAGTATGGTATTCCCAGATGAGGTTTGGGAAATAGAAATCTCTGAGAAGGACAAGGGCTATCTATCCTGAGATTTCTCCTAATTGCCTATAGAATCCTGTCTGTGTAATTGATAGTAGACACCCACAAGGACATCTTCTTTGTTTTGCATCCCCCAACTCCTCACCATCAGACTTTCAAATGCATCAACCCTGAGAGTAAGGGCTGTAAATTCCAACTCCCTTGCACAGAGTGCAACTCCTCCACCTTGGCTGCCCTGACTATCCCTCCGGGATGGGAAGGAATGGGATGGGATGGGATGGGATGGGATGGGATGGGATGGGATGGAGACCCCCTAGCCAGGCTGGCTAACCTGGATGAGCTGGGGCCCATTAGAATGTGTTCTGAAGTGCAAGGTGTTAATTTTAATGCATAAAATTATAAATGGTTTCAGATAGAGTGATATGGAGAACTGTCACCTTGCAACATCTTGCAATGTTGACAACAAAGATCAAGTGCAAGGAAATGAGAACTACCCACAGATTTTTGCATCTTGTGTTCATGAGCTGCCAAACCCATTCTCTTTGGTACAAGGATAAACAACTATTATAAGAATGCATCCATAATGTTCTAAGTGTCTATATATTGCAAAAAAAATAAAAATAATTTAAATACCCCATTATGTCTGCCTTGGAAAGCTTAAAATATGTTGAATGTGTGACAAGGAAGGTTCATATTGGCAAGGTAGTAAAGTTTGTCGATTGCTACGTTTTGCAGCAGACAAGTCAGCTCCCTTCTTTGTGAGCCTACAACAGGCATTTAGATGTAAAAAAAGTCAGACCTTGGAGCAGAGCTCAATAAAATTATTCCATGGCAAAAAGATGGAGGTGGTAAGAATATGCATATGCTAGAGTATAAGAATTCTTATGATTTCATATGCAGATGTTGTGCACAGTGGAACTATGCTAAACAAGTTCCTCTCATTCATCTAGTCCGCTTTGTCGATAAGGGCATTGGTAGTGCATAAGCACAGGGAAAGCAGCATCATACCCCCTCCCATCCCTGTTCCCTTTAGGTATCAGGAACGTCACAGAAAATCTTCCAGACGGAGCATCTGCTGAGACTACCATTTCTGTGCTCCTTGTATGGAACTCACATATGCGAATATTTGTACCATTTCCCTCCCCCAGTGCCTTCCACTGCACAAACTCAACTGCCAGGGACAATCTGAACCTTAATTGTAGAGTATATCAACGGTTTGTCATTTTAAGTCTTATATAACTTGGCAGTTTTCCCTGAATCTTGTCAGTTCTCTTTTTGAGTGTTTACATATGAGCATAATAGCTGTGATTGGATCTAAAACTGTATGGCCTGTAGTTTGAAATCCAAGCATGCCACAGAAATCTGCATGTGATTCAAAAATAACCACTTAATTTGTCTCCATACATTTTCTTCTCTAAAACATAGTCTCCTGGGATATGAAATATATATATATATATAGGTTTAATTCTACTGCTGGATTATACATATAAAATGGCAAATTTCATATCAGCCTACTTAGTCGATACATCCAGCATTCAAGCAAATTTTCAGCTTATTTTCCCTAACTCTTATATTGGAGGTGCAATTCCAGGAATATCATCAGTGCTCCACACAAATAAGGACTGACTTGCTTGTATCAAAAATATGGAGAGTATTTCTTTTGACTTTAGAAACTTTACCTGCTATCTTCAAGATATCTAGAATGAGGTAAAGTCAAATGATAATAAAGAAATACAAATATCTTTAATTTACAAATACAAAATCAAGAATAAACTGTGTAGATTCTTTATGCTAACAAGCATTTGGTTATGTTGCTGCTTGTGAATTTCTCATTCTCGATTTTTGCTAGGCTGTCATCTAACATGGAGCACATTTTTTTTTCTGCTATTACTTACATGAAGATAGTCACTTCTTTGGATCATGAACAAACCATGAAGATTTGTATACCTATATTTCAGCATGACTTTTGACTTCAAACGTCCTTTTTGAGCATCATGCATGTCTGGAATAAGAATCCAGACACACATACTTATGATGCGGAAATGTTTAAGGATAAGGAATGGAACTATATGTTCTTTACAGGATGATGAAATACAGCTTGATTCATCAAGAATGGAAGCAGATCATGAAAGTGATGTGAATAATTCCATCTATAATTGAAAGAGTTCCTAAAGTGCCATTTTGCTCTCAAGTACTTTGTACTTCAGGGGTAAGTAGCCTGGACTGGAATATTTTCACAGTTCCGGTACCAATCTAGAAGCTGTAGTGTGAATAGTTCATAGACATGCTTTTACATTAGCATCCTGTTGCATACTTTTTAGGCTTTCCTTTTATTCTGGTTTTAAAAGTCTTACCTGCTCCAGATTTTATTCTAAAATTCGTATTTCCAAATGTGCCTAACAAAACTTTTTAGACCAATACAGATAAAGGGCTGGTGAGAGGTAAACGTAAATTTGGTGCTCACAGGCCATGAAAGATTATTTTTTTCTCTGTTTATAGCTGAATTACTTTTTAATATTAGCTTTGATTCCAAGTTACCCGCCTGTAGTCACAATATGAGATAAAAAGTGGAAGGGAGGCTTGTATTACATTAGTCATGTGTTATACTATTCATTTACATTGCTGGTCATGAAATGTCTGATTTTGAATCTTCACTCTTAAATTAGGTTAAAATTTCTTTAAGCAACCATGAGGAAGAAAGCTTAAATATTAGTGTTCAGTTATGTATTTTGCTGTTTAGTGAGTTGAATGAAATATGGTAAAACCTTAAAGAGTGACAATAAATAAAGCAGTGCTGAAAAATGCTATCTAACAACTGTACCAGAACTAAAGAATCAGGAAATTATTTTCAAGAATAAGGTCCCAAGGTTTGTGTTTACATTTTTTCCATGCCTCAATTTTTTGAAAGTCCTAGCTAACATCTTTCAGTTAAATCAATCACACACCTAATTGTTGGTTTGTATGCCTTTTAGCTTGTGCCAGGCTTGAATAGCAGCAGGGAAAAGAGACAGCTCTAAGAAATTCCAAACAAGCCAATTTCATCTTCATTGCCTTCGGAAGCTTTGTGGTGCTTGGCAGTATACGCAGATTTATGCTAAAATACTAATATTCATTCATTTCACCTATTTCATTACACATCATTTGAAGTTATATTTTCTGCATGATTAAGCGAACCACTTTCCTTATCCCAGCAATCTCAAAGGTAAAAATAATCAAACAAACAAATAAATAAATCTCACTGTGATTGAGCAGAGAAGTGGATTCCACAGAGGAAGACATATTTAATTGCGATTCTTTAGTCTCAGGGCTGGAGACATCTTGCTCAAATGTTGTCATTTATGATGTTGACAGTAATAGCCTAATCAGAGATCCTGAAGACTAAGTTGACACACAAAAGCAGGGCTGCACACAATGTTCAAGCAAAGCCATCCTGGCCACAGGATTTCAAATACTGTTAGCAGCTGTCAGTGCAGTAAGTATGCTTCCAACACACTCTAAGAAAACATTCAATGCTTTTGGAATGTAATAATTACATTAATAATTAATAACAAAATAATTAATAATGTTTAAAGAGGAAAACAGTGATCTCACACTACTTTCTCTTCATTTACAGTTAAGCAGTGCCAGGAACTTTCCTGAGAGCCATGGCTGTCTGTGTGCTTTGACTGTGAGAACAGCCTCCTGGACACGTTTGGCTCTGATATAAATAACAGCAACCCAAACAACCCCTGGGCATGGTTAAGGAGTTAGCATAGACTAGGGGCTGTTCCCCTTAATTAGTTTATATGAGGCCATGCCATTCTGGAAGTGGGCTTGAAATCACAGACACAGTTCCACACCAGCTGGCCTCAGTGCCAGAGGTGACATCCTGGTCCTATTTACTTTTCCAATGAAGACATAGCCCCCATACTCATTACCTGCAAAAATGTAGCTGTTCTGTGATATATTCTCACATAGAAATAGTAATAGCCATAAATAAAGGTGTAGAATGTGAAAGGATTTTCTATTACAGATTAACGAGAAAATGTGATTTTTTTTTCTATTATTCTTTTTTTCAAAATGAAAGTGGCATGGATTTTTCTTTATTTATTTATTAAATAAGCTACTTTAGGACAATTTTCCTGATGTAAGTCTATTCAGTTCCCAAACTAATATAGAAACTAATATGAAAGCAAAAAGATACAGTTGCCATGATTTGAAAACAAAAAATTAAAATTACTTGTAATTTCTGTTAGTATTATTTGGACAACTTACCCTAAATGCTGGTAAGATTATTATTTTTCTGAAATTCAGATGCATCAAGCTAGATAATATTTTTTGGTTTTAAAGATACTGTACTCACCCTCCCCTCACAAAAAAAAACAACAACAAACAATAAAATAAAGACAAACAATCCAACATGGCAATTAGAAAACACTGGTCAAAATGATACTTCTTGACTGAATTTGCTTAAACTTACAGACAACTTTTCTTCCATAATGTGAGACCATTATCATAAAGCTGGAAATATTTACCAATTTTTGTTATAACAAAAATTCATCTCACAGCAAACAACTCTCTCTGCATCAGACATGACAAAGACAATTAGAAAAAACAGTGTTTCAAACTGTTGGAAATGAAAAATGGTTCTTTCTGGACATGGTGAACTGCCAACTATTATGCTGAACAGACAGATATTGTTTTCCCATGAAGGCTGATTTATAGAATAGGAATGAATGCTCTTTTAGCTACTGAATAGACACATTTGCCCCCAGACAGTTATTTTTTTATATTATCATGTTGAACTCTGGAGGAAAGAGCAAAAGTGCTAGTCTGAATCCTGCCATAAAACCAGCATTTGATGCAAAATTTAATGGTGTTCATCACACTAATTACAAATTTGATATTTGATATGATAATATATGTATATCATTTGTATATGATAATATATGAATTTGATATTTGATATGATAATATATGAATTTGATATGATCCATCTCTTGTATGGATGAAAAAATCCAAAGTAGAATTAATTTGCAAAATGCATGCTTGTTACTTTACAGTGTGCAAAATTGTTTCAGTACATTAGGCAGATGTTTCAAGAAAGTGGCAAATGTTGTGTTCATTCATAGTTGTACAGGGGAAAAGAAAAATCCCTTACAAAGGAAAGCTTTCATGGCTCCCTGCCTTTCCATGATGTCTTTGAGCATGAAGCCCTAATGAAACCTCTATGGGCTGAAGGAAATAGAGCTGTGGGAGACACTCCTGGGGTCATTTTGGTGATGCTTCTACCCATGGGTGTTTTATATGGTGCTGCCATAACTTAACTTTCGCAATATCGACAAAGCCAACTTCATTCTGTTTGAGGCATGCAGGCATCTTTTCTTGGGTTGCCAGTTTTGTCCTGCTACACATGTATTAAGAAAAAATTTAAGACAAATTATACTTGGAGATGTCTCATTTCTCACATATTTCTGTTGAAAGTATCATTGAAAACAGGAAGGGAAAAGCTACAGTAACTCACAAAGAGCCCATCTTTAAAGAAATAAATTACATTTTTCTGTTGTATCTGATGACTGAGGTCAGGAAAATGTGAATAAGCAAGTGGTTTTGAAGCTTTTCTTAAAAATTCAAGTAATTTAAAAATACAATTAGAGGTGTTACCTGCAATAGTTTTATTATTAAAAATAAACTTCAATACAACTGCAGAGCTCTGTATGCCATTATTCTTCTTTCTTTTTACCTCAACTTTTTCTCACAATTGGTCAACTTTTGCTTAAGACCTTGCTTCTGCTCTTGGTACTGGAGGAAACAAAGTGTCATGGAAATCCCTACAGTCCACTTTAGATGTTCCTTCTGTGGAGCAGGTTATTAATTTAATTAAAGTATTATAAGATCATGTCTCTTGTGGTTCCTCCCACTGTTTACAGCCATAATAACAACATATTGCAGACAGAAGATTGGTGTAGCTTATTACTCAGGGATCCCTGTAATGCAGGGAAGTTACCAAGGGGAGATGTGGAGAGACTAGATATATTTGAATCAGCTCCTTCCCTTCCGTTCTGTTTCCCTGGCTGAAGAAACTTTAAATTCGGGCAAAAGCATGGCAGTTTTTGCACCCTTTTGATCCACAGTTTTATAAAACATGTCTTTGTATCAGATATGCCATCCAGAGGGACCTTGACATGCTTGTGAGGTGGGCAGATGCCAACCTTATGAAGTTTAACCATGACAAGTGC
>JANHGB010010315.1:4443-14661 GCA_026283785.1 Coracopsis vasa
GCGGCTGCGGGGGTGTCCTTCCGGCGCGGCCTGCCACGGGCAGCTGTGCTTGAGGAGGGAAATCCTCCCATCCCTGCCTCACAGGGTCCGCTGTCCGCCCCATGGCAGGAGCTGTGTTAGAGATGAGAGAAGGGACACGGGCCCGTACCTTGTATCAGAGCCTAGAGGTCCCCTCAGGAGGTGCTGCAAAACCCGAGGACGGTCCCCATAGGCCTCCGTACTTTCCTCCCCGTGGCCTTTGCCGCTGCCGGGCTGAATCTCGCGGGCACCCTCGGACCCCGGCTGATGGCGGTACCCCCCGCACATTGCACTCCAGATCAGGCTCGGGTTTGAAGTACATCCCTCCACCT
The DNA here is from genome assembly GCA_026283785.1 of Coracopsis vasa. Lineage (NCBI taxonomy): Eukaryota > Metazoa > Chordata > Aves > Psittaciformes > Psittacidae > Coracopsis > Coracopsis vasa. The sequence continues at coordinate 4,794 of JANHGB010010315.1, forward strand.
GCCGCCTTCTTGCAGTTCTAGTGTTGGTTGCTGCTGTGTTGTCTTATCCGTGCAAACAGTCGTGCAGCTTCATACAAGGATATGGTTTTCATCCTGTAAATAGTAGTGTAGCACCCTGGAAGCTAAGTCTTGCCTTGTGCTTGTCAGAGCTGTTCCTTGTTTCCTTGAAATACTAGTGGCTGGTGTAAACTAAAATAAGTAAAAAAGGCCATGCTTTTTCGACGGGGGGAGAGGGGCGAGTTTTAGAGAAGGCTTGTATTTTGTAGTGATCCATGAGCCTCAGGAAAATGTTATTTAATTAATTTAAAACTAAAAGGTTTGACTTAGAAAATGAGTACCAAATGAGTATGACCGTGCACCGTGAAATGTGATATTGCCCAGCCTACTCTTAGGCTGGGCCGTAGAAACAGCGTAGTTGATCTGTGTCCTGGAGCAAATATTCTAGGAAAGAGTGCATTTAGAATAAGCTTTGCTTCTTAGCTAACTTAAGCACTGTGATTCTCCAATCCTGTAGTAAACGTGCTGACACTGAGCTGGAGTACACACTGAAATCAATCAAGAAGTGCGTATCCTTTTAAAGGGTGCAGGTTATGGTGAAATATCATAATGAAGAGCTGTTGCCTGTGACGCAAGCTTCTTGTAACCAGGCAAATACAGAGTATTTGTTATTTGACCTAAGACATTATAGGTGAAATGAGAAATAACTACCCATCAGAGGATAGTGGTTAATAGGTCTTGCTCTACCTTTATGCCTGTAGAAGTCCAGTACTGCCAGGGTGTATTTGGAGACTTGTCTTTTTAAATGTCTCTATTGATGACCTGGCCAAAGTCATTGAACCTCTCTTCAGGTTTATAGAGGACACCGAAGATTGTGTTCTTGAAGATCTTCATAAGTTGTGTTCTCTGTTTGCTGGTGCTAATATATTTAATAATGATTCTAACCTTGTAAGCCTCAATTTCAGCCATCAAAAGGTACTTAATGACAGCCTGTGAGAATCTATATAGTAATGCACGTTGTTACAGTTATTCAGGCTATGGGCATACTATAAAGGGCTAGTCTTTTTCAGCTCAAGTAGTCCTTGAGAAAAGGTGATATTACTCCACTAGATCTGTAAAGTTCTGCTCTGATATAGGATACCATATACTGTGCCAGGTAATAGCAGCAAAAGAACTCCTGAGTTGATGTGGTTAGCTTAACAAAAGATAAAAAATCAAAAGGAGTGAGTAGGAGATTCTTGTACTGTTAAGGATGAGCAGGGACCTTTGCCCTCCTCTTACAAAACATGTATGACTTAAGCTTTGCTTTTTTTTTTTCCCCTTATGTTTCTGTCTTTTCAGTACATTTCTTAAATTATACACAAAGACAGTCAGTAGGTAGGTTTAGATCTACCATAGCTTCATCCCATTGTGGATGCAAGCTAAAGTACTGTAGATTTTGCAAGTATACTCTCTTTGCCCAAATAAAAACTATTTGTAGGCAATTGAAATTACAAACCACTTAGAATTGAAAATACTGGTAACAAGCACTTTTCTTGTGAAGCAGATAAAGTTTAATATATATTCAAGGAATATTTAATGTTTAAATATATATCTTAAATATATATCTTAAAAATTACTGTATCTGACGAAGGAAAGAAGATTGCTGTTTCCATAGTTTTAACTCCTTTAAGTTTATGTGTTTTTGTAATTTTGTACATACTGAATGCATTTTAAAGGTTACAACATAACCACATTGGCCATGAAAAGAATTCTTTTAATCTTCTACTGCTATGGAAATTATTATTTTTTTTAATATCAAGTGTTACTAAGCCAGGTTGCCATCATCTTTGTAAACATGATCAGTTATTAAAACTTTTCCTGCCTTCTTTTCAGGATTTATTTGGTGTGAGCATGGTTGTTCCTTTAATGAACCTTCATATCAAGTCTCTAGGAGCAAGTCATACAGTTGCTGGAATAATAGGTGAGTTGCAGTACTTGACTGATTTACTGAAGAATAAGATACTGTGACCTGGATTATGCCTTACTGCAAATTGGAAGTTGTAACATAATTCTTCCTTGCTAGTAGCATAATACAAAGTGAGGCAAATTTCCCAATAAAACAGCTGTACTTTGTTAGATGCAAAGACCTGTCCAAACTTGCATACTGACAGTGCTTGGGAAAGAGCGCTCTTGGAAAGAACAAGTCTTGCAGTGGTACTTGTGCAAGTGCTTTTTCAGCATCCAGGAATTCACAGCTCAGGAACTTTGGGAGCCAGAGGTGTTGCTTTTAGTTTTATTGTTATTTATAGGCTTTGCAAACAGTACTTCTGTAGCTGGTTCTCTTGAGCTTTACAAAGCCCATGATTGCTCCCTGTTTGATTAATTTCTTGCAGCTGTCTTTTCGCAAAATATTTATTGTCTTTATGAGTGTTTACAAGTAAATTCTGAAAGTTTGGAATTTTATCTTAAAAAAATAACTGATAAGTTTTGTGGTTTGAAGTTTTTGTTTTTATTTTATGCCACTGTTGATGGTTTGTAATGGTATATTTTTTATAGCTATGTGGTTGACATGGGCTCTGTTATTCAGCTTTTTATTACCATCCTTTTTTATTTTGGATGAAATTTAGCACTTTTCATGAATAATTTGGGTTGTACGCTGAGTTGAGTATTATTTTAAGCAGCAGTGTATCAAAAATGGCTTGTTTACTAATGGGTCTTGCTGTATTGTGGGAAAGCATCAGAGATGGAAAGTAGCTATATGGAGTCCCCTATGACAAGTGCAAAAACTGCTGAAGGAGAAGGCATGTCAAGTCATTTTGCAGAGGTGAAAGCCATCCAGTTGGCCTTATGCTTTGCTGAACAAGAAGAATGGCCAGTACTTTATACTGACTCATGTATGGCAGCAAATGCCCTATGGGGGTGATTGCAGCAATGGAAGCAGTGTAACTGGCAACACAGAGGTAAACCCATTTGGACTGCTGCATTGTGGCAAGATATCACTGCCTGGATGGAGAACCTGGTGCTGAAGGTACACCATGTAGGTGCTCGTGTACCCAAGAGTTGGGCCACTGAGGAACATCAGAACAACCAACAGGTGGATAAAGCTGTTAAGATTAAAGTGATTCAAATGAGTTTAGATTGGCAACAAAAGGGTGAATTATTTTTAGCCCACGGTGGGCCCATGACACCTCAGGCCATCAAGGCAGAGATGCAACATATAGATGGGCTCGTGATCAAGGGGTGGACTTAACAATGGACATTATTGCCCAGGTCATTCATGAATGTGAAATGTGCCGCAATTAAGCAAGCCAAGCGGTTAAAGTCTTTCTGATATGGAGGATGATGGCTGAAGTACAAGTATGGGGAGCCCTGGCAGATTGACTGTGTCACACTCCCATCGACCTGCCAAAGCAAGTGCCACGTGCTTACAGTGGTGGAAGCAACCACCATGTCATGCTCGTGTCGTGCTCAGGTCTCTCAAACTCTTACCCAGAATGGTTCCGAGTTACTGGCTAAGCTTAAACTGTGAGAGTCCTTGATTATGTGCTAAATTCTATCCTTGGTTTGTCCTGCTCCCTCTTCCTATTATTCTAGTAAATTATTTCCAGAATGTCTTTCATGTTGCCTCATTTAAAATTTCGTGTGGTTTTCATTTTCTTAGAAAATGAAGTTAAATTTTTGACATTGGTATTTTACTTGTTTGTTTTAGGATCTCTCTATGGTATAATGCAACTATTTTCCAGCACATTTGTGGTGAGTTCTAACACTGTGTTTCTGAGCATGTTGATATTTCTATGGATTTTAAAGGGAAAAAGGGTGAGGTTAATAGCATTTCTTGATGTTTTGAAAACATTTATAGTGTTCATATAAGCATTTTTGCTTGAAGGATCTAGATTTTAGTTGCATGAAACATGTTTATTTCATTTCTAGGGAATTGCCAGATTTTTCAAAACTACACAGAACACAGTCTTTGGTCAAAAACTAGAATCCAGATTTGGGTTCAGATACGTTACAGAGTATGTTGTAGTCACGTAGGGTTCTTCTTCAGTGTTGATGCTAGTAATGCTGAAGTTTCTGTCGGTGCGGTAGCCTGTCCAAAAAGCAGTCTCACAACTCAGCTCTTCATAAACTTGTTACCTAGAGTTTGCTTTCCCTGCTTAATGAGCAGTGCCTTGTAATTTGTCATTTAAATTAATGTATTACATCTTTGAGCTTTGTTTGGTTTTGTTTTCTGTTAGCTGTTGATTTTTTACATCGTAATCTAAGCAAGAGTGCAGAGACTAAACCTCCTGAATGCATGCTTTACGTATCAATCCATTAGATCCCTTAGATCCCTCCTTAGCCAGGAGCACCTTTAATATCACCCTGGTACCTCCTAGCCTTTTTAAGAGAGGAGATTTTGAGCATCTCTTGAAAAAGCTGTTTGGTATGCCACCTGGAATAATTTGCTTCTATAATCTTGTGGCATTTTCTTTTGAACTGCAAGACCGTTGCCTACTTTCTCAAAAAACCTCTTTCCTCTTTGGAATCAAGATGATTTATAAGAATGCTAAATGCAAGTTTACTGTTTGTCCGTCTCATAACTACTCCCTGTCTGCACTCAGCTGACAAACTCCTCATAGCTAAGATCATTCGTTTTAGGATGCTCAACAAGTATCTAATACATCACAACCATTGATGCAAACAAATATTAGTGTTTGGTTGTAATAACGTTTTCAGAGTGTCCTTACTACTAATATTTCATGATGTACATTGGAGGACTGTGCTTTAAAAAGAGGAAAATTATTTTTTAAAAAGCTCTGTGCATGACATTAAATGGAATCATAGTTTCAGCAGGTGCACTGATGGCAGGGCAGAACTCTGCTTGTGACTTCAGGAATTTAAGCACTTAGGAATGTTGTGTAATAAGCTTATTAAGCTTTCATTGACAGTCCTTTCGTCTCTTTTCTCAGTTTAATTTAGAAGTATTGGTTGTTCACTGTACATAGTTAAATGTTTGAGAAAGCTAATCTTAATTTCCTGATTTGTGAAAGGGCTGCTGGAGTGATATAGTAGGAAGACAGTATTCCCTGCTTGCTTGTATTCTTCTCAGTGCACTGGGTTACTTCCTTCTTGGAGCATCCACCACTGTGTTCCTGTTTGCCATTTCTAGGGTTCCTGTAGGTGAGTAAACACTTGGCATTTTGGAGTTTAAATTCCTCATAGTCTCAGCTTGAGAATTACTACTAAGGAAAACATGGTATGTAGATGGCTACATAGCATCATCACCCAGCAGCACCACTACCTGAACCTTAGTAATTGAAAGATCTCCATAAATCAAGTATTCTCATGACATTTTCCTGAAAGTAACTTGAAATGTTGTTGTGGCTTAACCCAGTGGGCAGCTAAACACCACTCAAGCGCTCATACACACAGTGGGATAGGGGAGAAAATCAGGTGAGGGGGGAGGAGGCGGGAGAGGAGGGAGAATGTAAAATTTGTTGGTTGAGATAAAGACCGTTTAATAGGACTGAAAAGGAAGGAAAATAATAATATACAAAACAAGTCATGCACAATGCAATTGCTCACAACCCGCCGGCTGATGCCCAGCCAGTTCATGAGCAGTGGTCCCTAGCCAGCTTTCTTCGTACTTTATATCCTGAGCATGACATCACATGGTATGGAATATCCTTTTGGGCAGTTGGGGTCAGCTGTCCTCGCTGTATCCCTTCCTAACTTCTTGTGCTCCTCAACCTATTCACTGAGGGGCACTCAAGGTGGGTTGAAAAGCTGAAGAGTCCTTTACTTAGTGTAAACTAAAACATCAATGTGTTATCAACATTATTCTCATCCTAGGTCCAAAACACAGCACTGTACCAGCTACTAGGAAGAAAATGAACTCTATCCAGCTGAAACCAGGACAATTGTATATTCAGCAACTGTCACAACTTTTATGCCACCTTGAATGGCTGAATTATATGAGGAGTATAGCAGTACTTTGAAAGAGGCTGTTGTAAGTTTAGTCATAACAGGTACACAACATACCAGGTTAACTGCTGGAAATCTTGGCCTGCATTTGCAGTAGAGAATAGAATTATATATGTTACTGGTTTTTCTCTTGCTGAAAATATACCTCAAAGTGACATTACAATATTTGGCTGAAATTTTATGTCACAGCTTCAACAGAACATTTATGTTCTGCAAAAGTGTGTATATTTGCAGCACTGAAGCTAAGTTTGTGCCAGGGTTTGTTTCAGAGTTCTTAAAATAACCAAACACCTATTGCCTATTTTCTGATATAATAAGCATTGCTATTACTTTGAGCACATCTACTAAAGGCCACTTTTATGGCCCATAGTTTTGATTCAGGAGCTCTTAATATTTAAAGACAATTTGCTAATAAATTATTTAATTGATATTTGACTGCTTAGTAGAAATAATACTTTTAAATCCTAGTAGCACTGTGACAGCATTGCCCTGGTCAGAAGGAAGGAACGTAAAAGATGGCATTATTAATATTTCTGCAGTCGGCTTACCCTTCTGTGCCCTTCTTCTGCCACCCGCCAGTTTCCCATAGAAATTGGTATGTTACAATCCTGGAAATCTTCATACTCAGCAAAGTTGGTACAGAGCTGTGTTCATATTCAGGCAAGCTGTTCCTACTTCACCATTAACCATCCACAAGTTGCTGTTGTAGTGGCTATTTTATTCCTATTGTGCTTCAACACTCAGTTACTTCTCCTTTCAGCAGGGCTGTAGGAGCATAACTTTGAGCAGAGGCATAGAAGTGATTGCCTTGATCAAAATCACCTAAGCCAAATCCTTGAATAGCCAGGATGGTGGCTGCAGGACTCTAGCATTGAAGAATTTATGGTTTATGGAGCCTTAAAAATACTAATTATGTAGATTTTGACCACTGATATTTCAGATAGCTTCTGTCATTTTTAATCTTTTGGACTGAGCAATACATGTTTATTTTGTTTATATTACATTGCAGGTATCTTCAAACACACACTCTCGATCTCTAAAGCCCTCCTTTCCGACTTGGTTTCTGAGCGAGACCGCCCTTTAGTGATGGGACGCTTCAATGCAGCCTCCAGTGTGGGCTTCATTCTGGGGCCTGTTGTTGGTGGCTACCTTACAGAGCTGAAAGATGGTTTTTATCAAACATCCTTCCTCTGTGCCTTTATCTTCCTTCTGAATGCTGGTAAGTTGTATGCCATATTTTGCATCTTGGGTGCCTTCATTCCTCACTTTTGTATTTTTACATTATTTCTAATACCTTGGATTCATAGTGTGTTTATCATATATGGCATACATGTTCTGTCTACCAGTACTACCCTTTGAATTTGAACCTATGTCGAAAGGTGGCAATTTTGAAACAGTTAATTTCCAGGTGCTCCTCCTTTGTATTGTATGTATCATTTTTACATTCAGATACAGGAAGACTAGAAATTAGCTTTAGCCTTTAGATCTGTTAATATGTTGTAAGTGTGGCATCTTGGTGTTTTTCTTCCTTGCTTTCACTGCATTTAAAATTGAACTGATACTGTAAATAACACTAGATTCAATCTTTGAAAATTTTTAAATTGAAATGACTATTAAGTCATTTTTAAATTTTGATCTTTACACTAAGTACATGGTTACAATCAAGCTAATGTCTTCCAAGTAAAATTAATGCAATTGAATAAAATCAGCTAATTTCTTGATTTACATAGGTCTTGTCTGGATGTTACCCTGGAGTGAAGAAAATACTGGCAATAGAGAATGTCAACAAGGAAAAAAAGGAACAGACAGCTTCTCAGCAAAAGCAAATCGTGACCTGCACTTGAAATCAGCAACTAATGGAGCTATGGCAAGCAACAGTCTTTTCCAGTCTCCATGGATCCAAATTACAGCAGTGCTGAAGAGGATTAAAGGAATTGCATGCTCTGATCTGTGGGATATATTTTTAGTGCGGTTGCTGATGTCTGTTGCTATACTGCTGTACTACAGTAATTTTAGCTTGGCCTTGGAGGAGAGATTTGGGCTGAAACCCTTGTTCGCTGGATACCTAATGAGCTATAGCAGTGCACTTGGAGTCCTGGCTGGTTGTCTGCTCGGACCAATAACAAGACTCTATCAGCACAACACATACAGAATTTTGTTGCACTCTAGCACTCTTACCTGCACGTTGATTCTCCTGTATGCTTCAGCACGGAGCATATGGATGGTCATTTTGTCTTCCACATTCTTAGCCTTTTCAACTACTATAGGTCGTACTTGTATCATTGATCTTGAGTTGACCATTGGTGGTAATGAGGCCAGCGGTACGCTCCTAGGTGTTGGACAGTCCGTGACATCAGTGGGCCGTATACTTGCCCCACTCCTTTCTGGAGTTGCTCAGGAGTTCAGTCCCTGTGGCCCTCCAAGTCTAGGGATTGGACTAGCTTTAGCAGCTATTTTGATAATGAATGGAAACAAACAAAAATACTGTAGCCATGGAAATGTGAAGTTAAAAAATCAATAGTTGCAAATTTGGATTGCACAGATGTACCTCAAAGGAGGGGCAAAGTGAACCAACCTGAGGTGGTGCTTAACACTTGCCAGACTTGTACAGTAGTAACAGGATCTTTTAAGAGGGCACATTATGTTCACGTTAAGGCAAGTGCTTACAAATATTTCTGCTGCAGGAATGTTAAATCTAGACAAATGTTATTCTAACTGGTACCACTACAACACTTGTGAGGGGGACAGGTGTTGCTGTATTGTACTGGCTGGGATTTTTTTATGGATTTTTAACCTTTTTGGAAGGAAAAAAGAAAATAAATACATAAAATACACAAATCCTGCTTGTAGCTCACATTTGGAACAGTGTTCATGTTGATAATTGTTGGAAGACAGAAATTGATTCCTATTATTTACTCAGAGGTGAATTTTTATTGTTTAATCAGGAGAATTTGTAATACAGCTCGTTAGCCTTAATTTCTTATGCTGTGGTCTGCTGCCATTTGTCTACCATGACAGTAGCTTAATTACCAGCGTGCTTGTTTATGTGATTTTATTAAGCATATTTTGTCTACAAAACTTGCTCCTCAGCATGATTAGGCACTTTGGAGTGGCCATCTGACCCCTGTTGATGCCTGCTCTTTCCCAGGTAACAGAACTGGGTATATGGTAACTTCATATATTAGAAAGCCTAAAATGGATAATTTTGGAATAATACGGGGCCATTCAGACTGAAACTGAGACCAAATGTAAGCTTTGTTGAAACTTGAACTGGTGGTTTCTGTTTACTAATAACTTCTAGTGAACAACTTTATCATAAATTATTTGTTAGCATTTCCTGTGCAATTTTTCTACCTTCATTTTAAGAATGTTTAAGACTGTTAAAGGTGTACTGAAGCAACTAGCAGTGGTTTGTGGAACTGGATGAGTGTATTTTCTCATATCTCTGAAAGCATGTGACATTTCAGTGATGAGAAGAACTGTATAATTGTTGGTATTGTGGTCTTCATTTGTCTACACCACTTAACTAATGAGAGGTTACTCTCAGAACTATACTATGAGTTGTAGCAGTCTTTCCTGTGTTTAATGATCGAGCTTATATTACTTACCAGTCACCACTGCTTGCATTTCATTTGGAACATACAAAAAAATGTATTTTGCACTGATAACATTCCATATGCTTTCCCTACTATTACTCAATGACAGTATGAAGTCAACTATGTGTAATTTTGGGTTTGGTTTGTTGGGGTTTTTTGTTATTAAAAATCAGTTATGTCCTTAAATGCATCCATGCAAATAATGTTGCTGCTTCAGAACAGTCGTAGATGGTGTTTTGCATTTTTTTTAATTTTTATTTTCTTTACCTTTTCCAGTGCCTGTTATTATTTAAACCCTTGTTGAAACCTCAGCGAAACCAGTGGCA